>DWJK01003399.1:0-13185 GCA_018248815.1 Croniades pieria auraria
TTGGTGGTGTAAATAATAAATATAACTTTATAAAAATGTTTTGTTTTCTCATTAAGGCGATGCGCCAACGTTAGTTCGCGTCAACCTGTTTCTCCGATCCATCAGCAAAATAGATGATTACAAGATGGTGAGTTTTGAGCACATGACCAATTAATAAAACGATGTAACGCAATTTTTAACCGATGACACTTTTATTATAAACCAAAGTTTCCTCATAAAAAAACATTAACATTCGATAAATATATCTGAAGCTTTGTTTATAATAAAATTGGCCATAATCAAATTGATATTTGGCAACATTTGCACTCTGCTAAACATTTTCAAGCTATCGTATATTTGGACATGTGTATGTGTTTCTTTATTATTTGGTTTCTTATTTTAGTTTGTTTGTTTCTATGTTCGTTTGTTATTATTATTATTTTGTTTTAATATGTTTTGCACTGTTTATGACCCTCGTATGTTCATTTACACCCATGTTGTGTGTTAAACCAGTTCTATGACTGTACCTAACTTTGACCTAACTCTAAAAGTAACGTGTACGTGCGGAGTCGTGAAACTTAAAGGTTTATTTAATTGTCGTCTAAATTTATTTTAATAAAAATTACTTTAAATAATCCTCTTTTGTGTAACATCGATGTTGAACGACTCTTTTTCTTCCGAACAATTTTTATGTTTATTTTGAAGGCGCTTTATTTTCTCGTTTTTTTTATTTTTATGTATACATATTTAGAGGGCACGTTCCGGTCGTATTATTCTATACATGTGTAATGTAAAAACACAATGGAAATCAGCAATGATAAGTAGACAGCACAAAATTAACGAGCTTCGATCAACGCGCTTGATAACGACTAACTATTTGATCAATTGGTTAAAAATAGACGAACTATTGTACAACCATGTGCGCGACACGCTGCTGCACCAGGCCAGGCTCCTCGGCCCGCATCCACACTCATGGATCCATCCCCTAACGTTTATTTTTTGTATATTATTTTTATCATGCTTCCTTTTTTGTCATGCTGATATATTTTCGTTTATTTATGAAGATTATTATAAAGATAAAAACTATTTTGGTCGTGTACGTTGACTGTACTTAACATTGTCGATATTGTCTTGTTCATGTGAATTTGTGTTGTGTACAATTTATTATTGTATCGGGACACCGTCGCGCCCGCACTCGGCTTCGTGCTTCTGAACGGTGGCTGACCACCTGACCGCAATTTGTGAACCCCGCTCCGAAGCTAGACGTTCTATTTCGTAGCTCTAGTTGTACAGGTTTTTAAGCCTGCATGAAGGTAAAAAGCAAGCATTCCATCAACGAATGCTCTGGACGGTGAGTTGGTTTTATGCTGCGCTTGACACTAGGTAGCTAAATGTGCACGGCGTGTGTGTTCCGCTTCGACGGTAGTTTATATCGATATAAAAGTTATTAAACACCTTACGAACAATCTACAATACAAATAATTGATAGCAAAATTAATCGCGGTCACCTAACAGAATCGAATAATCGGGCCCAAAACATGTACGACAATGAACATCGATATCGTAACGATTATAATGTTATTAACGATTTATATCGATATATCGAAGAAGTTAGCTTTTGGACAGTTATCGAACAATTCTAAAAACAAAACAATGTCATTTTGTGAATCAACACAAGCGTTTTTACTTTCTATATCTATCTTAATCTTCTTTATTAATAACCACTGTAAAAAATCCATACACAGCACTTTAAACTCTGAGTTAATGCTAATAATTACCAATATCAGTCACGTGTAATTCATAAGTGATGAAAGTTATTTCAATTCTTTCTCAGATATAAAAATCATTTACTTCTTTGGTTATACTTAAAACGTTTACTTCGCAAAATCTATCTCTAATCTTAATGACTAGTGGGATAGTAGTCGTATTAGCGTTATTGAACTGTGTTGTAAAACTCGTCTGGCTTCGAGCCAATATTGTAAGCGATTCATTCATAATAAGCTTTCCCGCATCCATCACTGTCCAACCTTCAGACACTTTACCAACACGATAATTATTATCAGCTGTGTTAAATTCTCGACTGTCATTTCCTATTATACATTCCATATATTTGATAATGACTTTATCTTTTCCAACATTATATTCGTTACTTTCTACGATATACACCTCGCGTTTTCCTTCGGGATGATCGGTGAAATCTTCCACAGTATATTGAAGGATTTTTGATCCCATCTATTCACATGATATCTATGTATATTGTTGATATTTTAATTTATGATTATTTTGATTTTCTCACAACGAAACGTTCTGCCAAAAGCTAACTTAATTAAGCATGCGTAAATATATCTTGCATCTAAGCTTTAACTGTTTTACGATAATTCATTTGACTTGCTCCTTGATGTCGAGGGATCGGTTGAGCATTATTATAAATAATTTATATCTTACCTAATAAAACTAAAGAGGAACCTTCGACACCATGTTTTCCTTTTATGTCGGGTGTGGAGTTCTTGTAGACGAATAGATTAGACTCATTGGCAATTCCCTTATGGAATAATTGGCATGTATAACTGTTTAACTTTAAGTAATAAGTATGTTTAAGAATTTAACACTTGTAATAATTTTATCAATTTATTAGTAGGGTCTCTAGAATGTTCTAACGTTTCTAAGAAATATTTCATATTGACGATGTTTCGCGCTACTCCTCCGTTGCTGTATTTATGTTCGTTCTTATTGTTCTTTATCAATTGTAATATACAGGTTTTAATTAAATCACTTTAATTCCCAATATTTTTATGTAGTTCATGTTTAATAGGAACAATTGTAAATATATTTAATACAAATGTTTCAGTCATCTACCAGTTTATTAATTATTGGTTTAAATTTAACTACTTAAACTAACATTTGATCGATGTGTCTTTTAAAAATCACATTCCTTTTTGTATATAGACTTTCAATTTCCATTTTATTAACATTACCGTATAGTTAACTAACACGTTTATATTTTTGTAGTGTTACTTTAGTTTAGTTAATTTCAGCGTAGTGGACGCACGTGGGGTAGCGCAAAACATGCGTAAAATATGCCAGAAATATTAAGCAATCACTGTTGCACTGAACAATGCAATTTTTAAATTTCCATCCATGTCTACATACAGCTTTATGAAGTAGACCCTATGTAAAGCTACCTCGAAAGCTTCTAGAGAATCAACAGCGCAACCATGTATGGGATCGTAAATCAATTACGTCATGCAACTTCCTTACGATCCTGTTCTCCGTTTTCTCTTCTCTTTCTGCTTGTGCTTCGTCACAATTAGCCCCAGCTGTGTTGTCTTCTTCGATTTAAATTTAGAAGACAAACTGATATCAGGTTTAAATTTTAGAATAATTGTTTCGATAATTTAAGTCCTACTCATGTAGGACATAAATTAATTATCAAGACAATTTCTTAACTGAGAGTCATCACTCTAATTATACGGTTCTACGCTTTGTATATATCTCTGTCCTTCCAAATCAAATTCTTTACGTGTTACCAGAAACATATTAATTACCATTTAAAAGTTTTGAATGTTATTTGACCAAGTTCTTGACTGTAACTATAACTTTGACGGTATATTTTGTACCTACAGTAAATACTTCTATACTTCAAATTTTGTATGAAATCCCAAAGAACAATATTCCAAAGAATAAAATCCCAAAGAATATAGTAATTTTTGTCATATATTGTATATACAATATATGACAAAAATCACTATATTGTATAATTATGGAATAAACTCCTAGAAGATAAGTTATTGCCGAAAATATAAACCAGTTTAAGAACCAATTGGACAAATAACTAAATGTAAATGGAAACCAGTTGTACTAGCGAGATACGGGCACCATCAGTTGTCTCAACTGCCTGCCTGATTATATATATTAATAATAATAATAATAATATCTGGGACTTAGGATTAAATCTTAAACCCCTTGCAACCCAATCTCTCCTCCTCCGATAGCAAATCCTGGCCTCGGCTACTCAGTGTATGACGTAATTAATGGATCCCATACAAAAATAATCAGCATTATTGATAGAATGAAACTACTTCGGATGTTAATCGGAGTGGCCTACTCTTATACAGTATGTTGTTTCGATCGATATCCGAAGTTCGTGCACTCGATGCGAATATAAAAGCAACTATTGTGATATTTCAGGAATACTCCGTACAATTGACATTCAGGGAACAATGGTTAGATGAGAGGTTGAAATTCAATAACCAGGGAGGTGAGTAAGGATGGACCCTATTATAGTTTTTCTTTCTGTTATTACCAAAATATTAACTGAAGTGAGTAACACTAATATCCCAGAAATAGCTGATAATAAGGTATAGAAAAATAATCCAATAATATTCGTTTTAGTCTTTTCGCAATTTAATAAGATTAATTTTAAACTTACTCTGCCTCGTTGCTGGAGTAGTTGCTAGCGCGACTACCGATCGGGAGGTCCTGGGTTCAAAACCCGGGTCGGGGAATCGGGGATTACAAGCGTGATGTTACGTTATTTGACATTTCTTTTCATTTCTTTTACACGAAACAACAACATCGCAAGGTACTAGAAACTATTAAACATATTAGAAAACTATTAAACATACTAGAAATAGCATGACACTTATTAATGCAGCATTTAAGACATGATATATATTTACCAAGAAATAAAAAAAGATATATGACTAAGATAGGTATCCAATAATGATTTAGAATACCATCTGGACTTCGAAATTGGTCTATATTTACTTTGAGCTACCTACCATACCGTTCACAATCAACGGAATAAAACATGTTCTCAGTATGCCCATCTACTACCATATTATTGATTATTTAAAATCTAAGAATTAATTCAAACCACTACCCAGGTCGCCTCAAGTACCTCACGCTGACGGAGGCCAACCGCGTCTGGATGCCTGATCTGTTCTTCTCGAACGAAAAGGAAGGCCACTTCCACAACATCATCATGCCAAACGTGTATATCCGTATTTTCCCCAACGGCAACGTGCTGTACAGCATCCGGATCTCGCTGACGCTGTCCTGCCCCATGAATCTCAAGCTCTACCCATTGGACAAGCAGACCTGCTCGCTGAGAATGGCTAGCTGTAAGTTCTTCATATAATTGAATGCGTAGGTTATTGATGACCTTGTCATAGACTGATGACTTCCTCAAAGATTTTAGCTAAAAGCAATTTTTAGTAATAGCAAAGGGACTGTAGTCAAAGTCATGCTGAAGAGAAGGATTACCTAATGGTGAGTAATATAAGGAAATCGATCACAGAACTGCTAGCAGTTCTTGTTGACTAAGTTAGTACTGTTTGCAGGGAATACGGCTTATGAAACTTCTGATTACCCATCAACTAGTACTGTACTTGTTAGGACCAGATAGATGAGCCTTGATTTCTCTCTTTGTCATGAGTAATAAGTAGAAAATCATTTTCGAATTTAGATGGTTGGACTACGGACGACTTGGTGTTCCTGTGGAAAGAAGGTGACCCTGTTCAGGTTGTGAAGAATCTACACCTGCCTCGCTTTACTCTCGAGAAGTTCCTCACTGATTACTGTAACAGCAAAACCAATACGGGTAAGATTTTGGACCGTGTTAATACGAGTACAATGCCATTCGCGTTCAATTCTACGAACAGAAAGTGCCTGAAAACCTGTTTTTAAAGCGCCCTAAGGGAATTTGATACATTTCCTTGAGTATTTAAACCCTTGAAACAATTCTATTTTTTATTTTGTTTTAAGTTTTTGGGATACAAAGAATGACTTTTTTATTAGCTATTTGATAAGTTATTAAACACATAATGAGTTATTTGCTGATGCAATGTTAACAGTTAGTCAAATATTCAAATATGTATACGAATATGTACGTAATGCAAGAGATAGAACAAAAGTATCATTGTATGCCGAGTACTAATTTGCTTATTATTTGCTTTTTTCTAGGAGAATACAGCTGCCTGAAGGTGGACTTGTTGTTCAAACGCGAGTTCAGTTACTATTTAATCCAGATCTATATTCCGTGCTGCATGTTGGTCATAGTATCCTGGGTTTCCTTCTGGCTCGACCAGGGTGCTGTTCCCGCAAGAGTATCATTGGGTATGTTTCAAAACGTCGACAAAAAGAACCAATGTAGGACCTTGTGGGATACCATGTTAATAAGAATAATTTTAAAGGTCTTCGTTAGATAAAAAGGTTTTTGTTTTAAAATTTCTTTTGTTTAGATAAACATTTGTCTGAGGCACAACAGCAACAATAATAAGTAATATCAGAGAATTACACAAATATGTTAAAATTTTCTCCAAAGCGTTTTCAAAATCGATAAAATTTAAATCCTATTAATAAATCAAATATTGGTATGCTTGGTATAACCACAAATCTTGATTAAAATTTAAATATATATTCCAGGAGTGACCACTCTACTGACCATGGCTACCCAATCTTCCGGTATCAATGCTTCCCTGCCACCCGTGTCGTACACCAAGGCTATCGATGTCTGGACTGGTGTTTGCCTGACGTTCGTTTTTGGAGCTTTGCTGGAGTTCGCGCTGGTCAACTATGCGTCTCGCTCTGATATGCATCGCGAGAACATGAAGAAAACGAGGCGCGAGATGGAGGCGGCGGCTAGCATGGACGCGGCTTCGGACCTGCTGGATACCGACAGCAATGCGACTTTTGCAATGGTGAGCTCGGGATGGTTTATGCTTCACTTTATTTATACCTTAACTGATTTTTATAGTAGTTTGTCGAGATTAACTGTTGTTGTTCTGCATTCTGCAATTTTTTGTTTTTAAATATGCAATCTGACCGTGCGCTATTTACTAGCCAATCCAGTTTTTGTTTTTATGCTTGGATGTATTCCTATTCATAAAAAAGTAGGCTGAATGGAAGATTCTCGTCGTCCCTGACTTTTCTTCAACTAGCAGAAACCGTTGATGCGGGGCGGCGTGATGGACTCCAAGATGCGGCAGTGTGAGATTCACCTCAGTCCACCGCGCCAGAATTGCTGCCGCCTCTGGATCGCCAAGTTTCCCACTCGCTCCAAGAGGATCGATGTCATCTCGCGCATAACCTTCCCGCTCGTGTTTGCGCTCTTCAACTTGGCTTATTGGTGAGTTATATCGAATTGTGGTTTGATATTTTTATTGAATTTAAATTTTTATTTGTTTTGTTTGATATTTTTTTTACTAAATAACATGTAGCATATTGAATTAATCATATATACACTGTTTTTATTGCACGTTACTCGTACTTAGGTCGACCTACCTATTCCGCGACGAAGATGAGGAGAAGTGATTCGAGAGCGAGCCGGGCGGCACTGCGGATATGGCGCGGCTGTCCGTCGCGGTGCTCGCGCCCTACGCGTTCTTCGTCACGATCTACTTGCTGTGCTTGCGTCGCGACCCGCCCATAGTGCGCCCGCGCGCCGCCTCCCCCGCGCCGCCCGTCACCCGCGCCGCGCCGCCCGTCGCGCGCCCCGCGCCGCGCGCCGTGCCGCGCACGCCGCTGCGGCTGCAGGTTCGCTAGCAAACCCCCGCATGCGTCTCCGACCGCGCACCCGTCACCTACTGCCCCCAGTGTATTGCCGAGGAGAGACGACGCCACGAGTCTTGTATCAGCTGTGACTGCTTCAGCTGCGCTGACGATATTATCAATTGTTGTCACCGTAAATCTGACACCCCTATCGAAAGACCCGAATCTAGACGTAGTGACAGCATTGATAGCCTTCGACATATTTCAAACAGAAATCAAGATCGTGAACCTACTAGTAGAATACCTGACGATGAAGCTACCGATGTTCGGTGTTATTATAATCGTTCTAATAACATTTTTGATTCTAGTACATTGCGTAATCGTCGATCTTCTAAACGTGAAACTGTCGTATCTATTGACGATAATGCCGCTGAGTTTAATAAGCCTTTCGGTCGAACATTTTCATCTTATAATATTGAAGATGGTATAACAGACTCAAGGTATATTCCAAACAAACGCTGTGCTGGTGTAAAAAGACCCACCGCCAGTTATCCACTATCTAAATTCCAGCGCTATGAAAGCGAAGAGGCAGATATTAGACACGTAGATAGATCTGGCTCTGCCGGGTATTGCGAAACTGAAATAATGAGGAACAGTACAACTGAGGAACATCGACCGCGTATTTATCGTCGTAGTATCATCGATGATGGAGAAAATCGTAGGCGAAAGTCGCGCAGTCGTAGTAGGTATGAAGCGAAGAGCGCTTTAAGTGGCGGTAACGTACATTATCGTAGAGTTCCACGTTCCTCTTCAAGCGACAGTCACAGCAGAAGACACGATCACGTTAAACGCAATATCATCAGAGAAGTAGCGGTTGTTCATCACGCTATGAATGAGGATGTCAGTCGGGGTAATAGGACACGCGATCCTGATAGAACTTTGGCTTGGAATAGTTCTCTTAGGACTCGCGATAAACTGAGGGGTATAGATCGGGATCGCAATGGGACGCATGCGAAAACGGTATACAAAAATCGCGATCGCCGTATCACTCGCACGCAAACGCGCAATAGAAAAGAGCTCGTACGCCAAAGCGGTGTGCGGTTTACCAACGTAACTCAACTCATAAGGGAGTTGCGTATGTACGGCGAAATTCGGAAAGCCAACGCGTGGGCCTTACTGCCAGTTATAAAACTGATGCGTTACAAGCATCTTTCTAGAAAAATTGGCTTGCCAGCGATCCGGCACGAGCGATTTGTTAGCGTTTATATTCGGCCGTCGGCGAGCGGAAGACGCGCGCGGGCGGCGGGCGCGGCGCGCGGCGAGTGCGGCGCGGGGCGGTGCGCGCGCTGCCTCTAGATTGTATCTCTATAGAAATATGTATATCTCGTGTTCTGTGGAGTACTGCTCCGAGTTGCCCATTGATGACCACTGTTTATTTTATAGATATTATTAATCGATATGAATTTAATCGTTTCCTAATTGGATTTCGAAGTTTTCCGCTTCGTTCAAATTCTTAAGTGTCTTGAAAGCTTAGTTGCGGGTACATTTATTTTTAATATTTTAAGAGTAAAAGCGTAGATTTAGAAGAACTAATGGATAAAACATCTATAATGGGTGATATATGTCTATAAGGGATAAAATGTCTGTAATGGATTTTTGCTCTTAAAATGTTACACACTCCTATATTTGTCAATGGGCATCACAGATATGTACAATCAAGTAAAATGTGCGTTTAAATTAAAGTAGCGAGCGTGTAGGCGGCAATTGGAAACGAAGAGCTCCGTAAAATCTCGGGAAAAAATACTTTTTTGTTTGATAAAAATTTTTTCGATCGTTTTACGAAGAGATGATATCCTATAGTAAGCGAGGTTGGATTGTCAGATGACGAAAAAAACATTGTTAAACTCTATTGCGCAAAAAGTCGGTCTGTTATCGTTTTATTCACATTTATTTAGCTTCTAAACGCTTATTATGCATTATCTGTGACTCAACCTATTAGACTAAGTGTATAGGAACGATATCCGACACCATCTGTAACAGTATTAAATTAGTACTAGACCCTTTTATGGTCTCTCAATCATAATAAGTGTAATGACTATATGATTAGACGTATATTGGACTCTTATCTGTATAAGGTATTTAACTCTGTACACGAACCTTGCGATGAGTTCGTTTCGACCTTAGCGTTGGCGACGAAAATTGGCATCAGTAGCCAATAGGACCCACGCTATATAAAATTATTAGAGTTCATAAACTGTTTAGATATTAGCATCGTAGTTCACCCTACACGGATTATTAAGGACGGACGATTTTATTAGGTGCGGGATATACGGTCCTAATGCTCTGTTCTTTGACATTAAACTTTAATTTCATAGCGTAAGGTTGACTGGCGTGTCGGGACAAACGCTGGAAACTTTATGACATTGAAATAAAAATTCAATATCAAATCAGTGCCATCTCGTTCTGTCTTCAATAAATCCAAATTTAGCGTAGATTATTACATATTATTTTAACCTACCGTTAGGATATACTCGTCTTTGAGACAAAAAAAAAGGAATTTATGGTAAAAGAACTAAATGTGAAGTTTAGATTATATGCGGTTTCACGTTACAAATGATACGAATGTTGTTAAGAAAAAAAACACTACATTTAATTAACGACATGGATTTATTACGGTTATTACATAACAAGCAAGAAATGGAGTTAGATATAAGCACAAAATTTTAAATTTTAGTGGTGTAACAATAACTTTGGATAAGACACAATCTGTATACAAAACTCATGGCAACACTCTATTGTTTTTAACGTGGAACACGAATTAGCGTCTTGAAGTTGTAAATATTCGGGCCTATTCTACACCTGTGTCGCTCATTGTACAGTTACTTATATTAACTGTTTAAGATTTTATCGACGTACGTAACATTAATCATTATCCACTATAATCTGTGTATATATTTCGCTGTCACTTGTACTGGTAACATTGGGGCATCTTTTGACAGCTATCAAATTGTTATATTTGAAAAAAGAATGGATGAAATGTACTAATTTGCGAGTTATTCGATCTTAGCAGATAGGCGTTAATAGGACTACAGCCTAAATAAGACTGAAGTCTAAATAGGACTGTAGTCTTGTTCAAGGTTGATTGTAATGATTTGTGGGCTGTAACGATATTTTTCGTCGTTACGCATGTAATTTTATCACTACTGGTCTATGAACTATTATTAACTTTGTGCTGAAAGCAGTCACCACAGCTGTTCGACCTTTTATCATTAAATCCATGGGCGTAGCCAGAATTTTGTTTATGGAGAGGTAAAAAGACTAGTATAGAATACTGATCAGTTATGTATGAGGATTGGCAAGTCTGGTATGTGAGTGTAAGACCGCAAAAATATTGTACACGCTTTAGCATTTTTAAAGCTTAGGAACGAACGAAGGTGGGAATGAATGAATGAATGATGTACACTGGCTCTATCCATCTCCAACGTCCATGGTGGTCCATATAAAAACTGGATCAAAACGATCTTGATAAGAGTTTGCCCCAATGTTCATTTAACATAAGTCGATGTATTGGTGTATTATAATAGTAGTGTTTGTCTAAAAATGTACTCTAGATACATACTCGTATTTACAGCACTACTACTAAGCACAATGCTGTACTGTCGGTTAAGTCCTCCTTTCTCGCTCATTTTATATTTCCGTCCTTTTTTTTGACTTTTAACTTTCTTTAGTATTCGGTTGTGCTGTGCACTTTAAGCAATGATCTGTTGAAAGTTTCGCTCTCCGATACATAGATGTCGTTACTGGTAACACGAAATCTCCCACCTACATTGCTTACTGTACGGGTTCTGTGTTAATGTTTAATGCCGCGTTAGAATAATTCAATATCGATGCTCTGGATGTTATTAATGGATGTTGTCACACACTTTATGATTATGAATATGAACGCTTCATATTTATCAGCGTAGAATCAAAAGCAGCATAGACGAAGAGGTTCTTCCATGGATCTTACATGTTTGGCTCATTGGATAAAGGATATTGTTGATATAAAATTGGCACCGATTGATGCTATTTCACATAGAATATTCTGAAGCATTCAAGAGTGGACCTAAAAGAATCTCATGTATCTGTTGATTTCAGTTTATGACTGACGCTGATAAATGCGGAGACTAACTGTCTATGAATAACCGTTATAGTAATTAATGTGCAATAGATAATATCCCGGTGTAAGAAAGGACAGTTTGGCGAGCTATGTGAGGTGACCTTCCTAAATTTCGGCAAATTAAAACTTATAAAACTGAAGTAACACAAATATAGGTATGAAAAATCCTATAAAACATAAATAAATTTTCGATCGTCAGAATTCATTTTAGATATGACCCTTTTAGATATTCTTGGGCTGTGATGAAGTATGTAGAATAAATATACGATGAAAATTTCAAATTAAACATTCCATTGAAATTTTAATAACAATATTTCACTACACACAAGTATTTGCTACTGGCAACATAAAATCACCGAAGCTTCCCGCGCGAATGACGTTGACATGCGATCATCTGAAAAAAAAATCAGGTCAATTAGATCATTTTGGTATAATAATTGAGTCATCAACACATATCGGTAGTTTTCGGTACGATTTTAACTGTCGATTGAACTTTTAATAACATTAAAAACAGTCACTCGGGGGAGTGTTGCAACAGATGTCTCAGCTACCATAAAAAAAGCTAAAGGAACGTTTCAAATGTCAAAAATGGCATTCATTCATTCATTCTATTGAATGAAATATTTGTTAAACTGTTGCCACACTCATCCGAATAACATTTTCCACAAAAATATGGAATTGTATGTTTGCGCTTCAAAATGTGTGAATGTGTATGAGAATATAATATTCAAAATTATGTCAAAATGGAAGTGTATCACTGTAGAATATCATTTCCACTTATTTTAAACTATATTATCTAAAACGACTGTCGTATTGATAATTGTCACTGGACGGGATTTTAATAAATGTATACCCAAATTAATATTGTGTGTTTTATTTATACCTACCTCCTTCTGTTTCATTTTCGTTATTTATTCGTTGGACACCGGATTACAAATATCCTAGTATTTTCTGTTGAAATGTTGAGTTACCATTTAAAAAGAACCCTTAAAGTAGCCTAAAGTGAACAATTGAGTAAATATGTACTGAATGTGTTGTAGCATCTTCAAAAAATTCGTATGCACATTTGCAAAAACTAACACAACCATTTGTCTTATTCGGAAAATCATTACCTTTCTCTCTCGTTTTAAGAACATTGCGAGCAAAGAGTGGGAGATTTGGCATTGATAGTTTATATAAGAAAGTGTGGAGAAATCATGAAACAAAACATTCAGTGTTTGAATTCATACTATCCGCTTCAGCCAGAATAGGTCGTGGTCAAAGAGTAGCACAGAGTAGAGTTTTAAGAGGTGTAGTCTTTTATAAAAGGAACTTTAATAACGGTCAAAGTAAAGAACTATTTTATAACACGAGTTACTTTAGAAATGATACTATCCGACAGAGAACCGAAGTCACTGACATAGCTCAAAGGATTAGCTGGCTGAAGTGGCAGTGGACCAAGCATATCTGCCGAAGAACTGATAACCGGTGGAATAGGCCAGTTCTGGAGTGGAGACCGCGGCTCGGCAAATGTAGTGTAGGACGCCCTCCGGCCCGGTGGGATGACGATCTGCGAA
>DWJK01003400.1:0-13184 GCA_018248815.1 Croniades pieria auraria
AGCGCGCGACCACTCGACCGATCGATCGCTCCACAAGTTGAGTCTCCCCACGCTACTGCGCATGTACTGTATCGACTGCCCGGTGAACAAAGACCTTCAAACAATTTTCAACCTTAATATTAGGAAGGTTGATATCGAACTGGTTCCGAGCGATTTAATAACAAGTACGGGTGCTGAGGTATGTACGAAACGTGGCAATGGAAAATAGCTCTTAAGCTTTAACCGTAAGGTTGAAGCGGCTTGCATTTTTCGGTTGCTAGGCGATCTTCTAATTAACGGAATGTGTATTACGTGAATAAACTAGAGATATCCGTATTATCCAATATATTGCTCGGATGGAGATGTGAAACCTTTTTACGTCCCCTTTGATTAAACCTCTGTCGGCAAACTCGCTTCCGAATTAACGAATGCATACCCCGTCACGAGCACACTGTGAGCGTCTTCTTTCAACCCTAGATATTGTACTGTTTGGAGGAACATGAAGTTTTTACGAATTATGTCTTCATAGGTTTAAACAAAAAGCCAAAAACGATTTATTATTATGTATTATGTAACAATAAAATGGCATTAATATTTTCGTACTTACTTCCGTGAAATTTAAATCAAGCCACGGTAGAGATTCGAAGAAAAAGTAAAGGCAATGTTACATAAACAAATCAATCTAAATAATGATCAATTCAAATGATCAGTCAGAGGCAGCTTTGGAAAGTGCCCCTAAAATCCAAGAGCTGATCCATCTCTGTCTATAAAATAACATCCCTACTTTTTCCTCGAACGGTTTCAGCGTAACGATTTTCCGGAACAGAAACGACTTCGTGCAAATATAACGAAAAACTCTTACATATTGTCCTCTTTTAATGTAAAAAAACAGTATTATAGAAAACATGTACTCGCAAAACACACGTCGAAAATAAATTTGTAGTAAAACAAATATTTCCGGTAGATTTCAGCCAGCTATGACAAATGACATCTAAAGTCCCAAGGTTGGCGAGATACCAATTCAGTAATATCATATAGTCTAAAAACAGAAATGGTCCAGTGGTTTGGATCATCACTGTAGTGTGTACTATAGATTTAGTACAGGTATGTATAGGTATAGGTATGCATATTATGTACACGATCCACGGCATAATCACCGGCCTCCCGCACGACAGTTGCATACATACTATATGTTTAGGAAGAAATGAAACAAGTACAGTATTCAATAGGGCATATGCGTACGATTCAAATAATGGGGAAATATTTTTTTATTTTGGCAATAGGCTCACTACCTATTTCCATGGGACTTAAACGTAACTGGTGAATGTGGGAGTGTACTACATTCCTCTGCCTAATTCCTTCGGGGATTACAGCCGTGATAATACTTTTTTTTATTATTATTTTTTATAAGCTTTACGGCAAAATCTTTTAGTTTAGTATCTATACCTCATTTGCATTGCGTAACGACTCATCGCTCGTGGCGCTCCTTCGCTCTACGCGCTATCCGCTACGAAATTGGAAATGTTATCTACAAGTCCTACGGTATTTTGAAATATGTTTAATAGCCACGAATAGATTTCGCAAGGAAAATAATTCAAATATAGGGCCTGGCTTTACTATTGGTATGTTGTTCTAAACGATTATATGATCTTCCAGAGGTGTTTCTAAGTAAGATTTGTCTACACCACATGTCGGATAGCAGCCCTCGACCCAATGACGGTAAGCAAACTTTGTTTATACTTCATTATATTGTCGTATTCTCAACGTGTGCGAGGCTGCGGTCAAACAATTAGAGTACAGGAATAAATGGTTATAAATGAGAGAATTATTATTAAGTTTTGCATTGTATAGTCAACTGTGCTTAACATACGGACTCATTCTCCATATAGTCTATTTACAGTAACGGCTGCCCACACGCCGGCTAAGGAAACTGTAGAAAGGACCGTCGCCCCCCTCTTGCTGAGAGTTAGTGTTCTCGGAATTACAAACATTAAGCTTCGGTCAATAGCTCTGTTCTACGTCTACTTAACACTGGTGTCGAGGGCTGATGAGATACGTTGACAAATACGATTAATTTGGAGTAACAAATATGGGATGAGAACCGTTAGGGAAATGTTTTTAAAGCATCTGGCAGTGAAATCACATAATGAACATTGCTTCGACGCGAAGCTGGATTACTCTTCTTCTACAATATTCGTGCGCCGAAGACGGGAATGATTCTGGTCAAGTCAACTCACTATATTTTTTGATGAATAATGTTCCAGAACTAAACAATACTTTAGTACTTTTTATATAAAGAGCATCCGCGTCCCGTGGACGTATTCACCAGATCTCGACTAGAATAAAGTCATTTTATATTTACTTCTAAATGTATATAGGTATGTATATACATATGCATGTATATGCGTATCTATACTCTAGATAACGATCTATCCTTTTCTTCATTTTTAGGAATAAAATATGTATTAAAAAATGTAACGTGAGCGGGGTTTGGAGGCCCAGCCACCTCCGTAACTGAGTATTGTACCTACCGGACACTCCTTGTTCGTTCCACGTGACATTTTCCAAATAAATAGCCCGTGAGATTACCGTTTTGAACGGACTAACTGACAGCTGAGCCACGCACCAGCCACGAGCGGCGCGACGCCGCCTCCAAGCGATGTTGCACGCGAACAACAAACAAAGCGATAACTAAAACGCCCCTCGCCGCTCGCCATAAATCGAGGAAAATTAATTTATGAGTACGTATGTTTCAGCTGCGTGGAATTTGGGCCTCGGTGAAACATGATACAGTTTTATATGAACATTTTACGGCGGCCACTTGCGCTAGCAGCACGTTGAATTTACGATCGATCGACCTTTCTATAAATAAAGTACATAGCTGAAGTGAATATTGCCAAATAAATATTTAATCATTAGACGCTCACTGCCAATTTCTTTAAAGTGCAAGTAATGTCTATCACAGCCTGTTCATGTGGGCTTCAAAATAATACATGTGTATGTCCTTAGTAAATTCTTACCTTCTGTTCCAGAGGTGTTACATATACGTGAACACAGCATCAGTCCACTAAAACATCACCAGTAGCAGCAGTGACTATGAAATAGGCAACATGCGTGTCCACGCGCAATTCCTATAAGATATTAGAAAGACATTGGAAACCGACGTCGCTCCGCCGCCGCGCGGCCGCGAAAATTGATTGTCAAGCACGACTGCCTAATGTCGCTAACGAGTTCGCATCTACGCAACATTTGTCTCAATTTATGGTGAGATAAAAGTTACGTAACGCGATAAAGCAATGCGTTATTCAGTCGTTACATTTAATAGCTTCACAACAGACACCGAGGTCGCGTCGAGACACGGGTGAGCTTTTCGATTTCACGGCTCATCCCGCGGGTGCTCGCTCCAAGCGCTCCTGCTAACTTTGTATACCATGTTCAGATATTCAAGTGTGTTTTACAAACTCCTAAGTTTATTTTACCAAGTTTTTATGTCCCGGGTCAACTATTACTGGATTTTTCTAACTTAGATTTTCTAGTACAAATTTCTAACAATGTGCCAGAGTCTGGACTTGTGTCCGGTGTATGGCAGTACGTTCACCACCTATTCCATTCTGAACTAGTGAAACGTGGGAATGTACTACACTTCTTAGTGCATTTCTTCAGATATAAGTTTTTTCGTTTATTTTCGAACAGTATAATAAGCATCAAGGTACGGAGAAAATACCAAATTAAAAATGTAAACGGGTGTAAAATAAAAGAAACACGTCGGTATCAATGGTTCTCCATGATATCTAATATTGTTTCCTGTACTTACCGCTTATTTTAAACATGGAAAACAGTTGAAGGACGTTGTCTAGTTTAACAACGATAAATGAAGGCAGTGGTAAGTCGGCCGCCGCTGAAGACGTACTTAACTGTCGCATACTCTTCGTACGCATTTGTTATTAAATTGCTCCATTCGCCGACTGCAACGCGCTAGGCGCCTTGCACAGTCGACATACAGACGTACGTCTACACATTCAGATTCTGACAGACGATAGGTGAGAGTATTTGGCAGCGTGTAATAGCCTCTTGATGCTAAGGATCGAAAGACACCAGGGGTATTTTATTATTAGGTGATTAACAGCAGTCGACAGACCGTTTACAATAATTAAACACACTACATACGTATATTGTCACGTGTCTCAGCGCATCGACGACGGATTCAAAAAAAAACTTCAATCTCATTTTAAATTAAATTCTAAAGTGCGACAGGATACGAACGCTAGGATCGGTTACCCATTCAGTGCTTCTTGCGGACCCCGTAAGTTGCTTGGCGTGATGATATAACAGTAACATTTGGTACATGTAATGAAGTGTAATGAAGGTAGAAGTACGCGGGCGGCTCAAGAGTGGCCCGCGCGCCGCTCGCGCCGCTAATAGAGTCTGGCGCGCTGCCATCGCGCGCTGCTGCCGTCCGCTGCCACCAGCCGATACCGTACCCTGCTCTATTAAATGCCAGAGATTTATCGTATAGCGTTAGCTGCCTTTGAAATACTAGTCTGTTATAATTAATATTCATCATTAGCTACATATCTGCGTAAAACATAAAGTATCGGATCCGATACGAGTAAGGCGTTACATTAGAGGGCTCTCGCGTTACTGAAGGGGCCGTCGCTCGCACAGTCCCCGCTAGCCACTTACGAGCCGATTCAATTAGGAGCCGGAGTATAAAGATTTGAATATCGAAACGTAATTTTCAATATCCGACCCTAATCTCGAGGGCTCGCGGCCGGCGCTCTATTCGGATGCCAAATATGGCGCCGAAATTACTTTCCTTTATAAATAAACCCTCGCAAATTGAGAACGTCTCTATTCTTCAATAAGTTCTTCGTGTTGACTTTGTACTCGGAGACCTTCGGTGGTAATGAGGGACAAAATTTAGTTGTAATGGCAGCGAGGAAGCGGCGAAGGGCCGTTCGCCGTGATTATGCAGATTTCAACCTTAATTTCCTTTTCGCCGGGACCCACTAGCCTCTAAATTAGGATAACGAGATTAGATAACGTGATCCAGCCGTGGGGAATTAAGTGACGCATTAATTTACTAATTTAATCGAGCCACAGAAAGCACCGTACAATTACAGGCAAACATGTGCGGCTCGGGGCCCGGCGGCTTTATACGGCGATCGTTTTGAACGGCTTCATCTTCGGATTATTTTTGTTCATGTCAAAAATATTTTTGACTTCAAAAGAAATTCTACGAAGCGGTTTCGCCTTGACAGCGAATAGGTGTTACGGACGGGATAGAAATACCGGGTGCTGTAAGGGAGAGCGGCGGCGCGAGGGGGGCGGGCGATCGTCACCATGAACTCATCAGCGCTGATGGGGGGAGCGTGGCCGCCCGCCAGCGCCCAACTGTCTGCGCACGCCAGCTGGCGGCGAGTGCACACTGGATATGTGCGTATTATTACGGATAATTAGAATACTGATTGTTTAAGTTACTAAAAAAAAAGTACGAACACATTTCTTTATTTTCATACCTAGGAAATTATTTCAAGCACTATCTCCCAAATATATATATTAAGCACAAAACACCTACCTAAAAACAAAATTTTCATAGACAGCGAGTGTTGTAAGCCCAAGCGTTACAAGATTTACAGTTATACATCTGTAAAAAATTAACTTATATAATGTATACCGCATAATTGGTATACGAATCAAACAGCTAACAAACAAATGAGTATAATAAAATGTCGGGCCGGTCTCTTGATTAATGCGTGCTAAACGAGCGCTGCACAAAAAATATTCAAACCGAGCGAGTCTCGATCTGAACGAGACTTTAAAATCTGCACGCATGCCTGTGCGGGCGATTATCCAATTTAGTCGAAGAGATTTAAGTCGAAATTGGTTTGACGCGGAGCGGAGAGGATGATGCAACCAACGGATATACCGGTGTCATACTCGACGGGCCGTGCGCGGAGCGTGCCAAGGCACACGACTCGCCGTAAGCCGCGATGTTCAAACATATTTAGAATTATTCAAATGCGAGGCATTAGCGCTTGTCGTAATGTATAAGTCGTTGAAAAACAAATTATAAGGTCTCGGCTCAACTCGCTCCGAGCTTTGCTCCGCTGTAGTTAGAAAGTTGAACCCTCAAAGGCCGGGATTGCGAATCCGAATGAAGTTTTCATCGTAACGACTCTCGTAAATCCCGTGTCTTATTTTATGAGAGCGTCACTCGGGGCACGAATCCGGCTATTAATCCATTGTTGTGTAAAATTTGGAAAACCAAAAAATATCCCTTTTGCGCGCACATTAATATGTCAGTGGAAGAATTTTAATGGTTTTAACCTTAAAATCGGGACAACATTGTTTTATGGACGCACCGACCGGATCCAGAATTTGAACAAATATTGTTTTCTTCAGGGGTTATTTTTCACCTCTGCTGAAGAAGGGCGGTCGAGCCGCGTGCTGCGATGCTGCGTACCTTCAAATGGTGGATGCATACAAAGCGATATAAATAGCGGTGATTACATTAAAAAGGAGGCGAGTTCATCAGCCGGCGGCCATTTATTTCAACTCCTTTTGAAGTCGGTTCTGCATCATCATCTGTTAATGTCACTTGTGCTGCGTCGTGTGGATCCGTTTTATTTTCTCTCGCAGTATTTTTTGTTGTACATTGTTATGTAGTCGCGCCATGTTAACCTGCGTCATCATTTATACACGACAGAGCTAATAGCTTTTAGTTTAAAATAAACTATACACTTTGATTTGAGATATATCCACTAATACCATTTTCCGATATACGATGGAAGCGAAGGACTGAGGTTTAAAAAATTGGGTAAATCCCGAGCCCTTAGCGGGAGTTTGAAATGGTTGGCATGTAATTAAAACGACTTCTAAATGTGTATTTAGTGACAGAATTAGCGGCCACGCCAAACGTTCCCCAGGTTCAGGGCCGGCGGATAGATGTCAAGGTTGCGGGGTTCTATTCCCGACGCCGGCCTCATCTCTTGTCGCAGCGAACAGATTTTGGCATGTTGACAGGACCGTACATTATCGTTCATCAATCGATTACATTTTAGATAATTTTTGAGTCGCTAAAATTGTAAGACCTCAATTATTTCATCAATCAGTTCAATTATTTCTAAGAAATTTACAATGCCTTATACCGTTCTACAAAGATGTTATTAGTAAAAACAAAATGTTGTAAAAATGTTTTACGTTACGTTAGGTTTCCTCGTAACGAAATCTTGCTTTTGAACTGATTTTTTAACTGGTAATAATTTCGTAAAATATGGGAGACTTAATAAAGCAGTGATAGCCCAGTGGTTAAGAAAGTCAGTGTCGGTTTGTTAATGATTTTCTTCTAAAAGACGGATGATTTTAATGATATTTATGTGTAGGTTCGAGTGGATCCCTGCAAGTCCCTGAATCTACTAATGGACCCATTAGGTGGCGCTGCAGTCGGTGAGATATCCAAAAATGATAACCCAACCGTAGATTCGTTACAATTAAATATGGAATAGCCAAATAAAAAAACGTACATGTTAAATTTCAAATATAATATTGAATATGGCGGTGCTCTTCCGGGCATGTCGTCTGCCGGGACCGCTAGTATAGTATAGAATATTCTGTTCAGTACTGTTAAATCTTGTCTAAAATGTTGTCTTTTTATGATGTATGTAACTGCGTATCACGCAAAATAAACATATTTTCTTTCTTTCTTTCTTTCTTTCTTTAAATCGCATGCGAATGCTTAAAATATTACTGTAAGTTGCAACGGGCAAGCATGGAAACGAAACATACGTCGTAAACTTATAAGGGTCATGTTTTCTCTAGCAAGTCGTCATTCTCCCAGATAAAAAAATCAGTAATTGAAACCGAGTCAATTGTATCCACTCTCTGTCCCTTTCATGAAAGCTCATGAGGTTTTCTGCTGTCCTTTTCCCGGATTATAATTATAAATCGTAGGAACTAGAAATATCTCGGGTTGACATAGGAAGGGAGTTCTCAGCTGTTAAGAAATAATAAGATAAATGAGAGTTAATTTCATTGACATTATCAAATTACCCGCATTTGCCAAGTTGTAACACGTGCGCCAGTGCATTATTACTTGTGCGGGATGTTAGCGCGCGCTCGTGCAACACTCACCGTTAGCAGTCTGTTGCTAGGCTGCATATAGCCCTGGACGAGTTGCCTCTGACGTCAATCAGCGACCGCCGGCGAGTCTGCCTACATTTTCAACTTGGACAAGCCTCAATTACAGAAACATGACGTCCGCCGCATGCAGAGAAACAAACCGTATTAACAAGGTTTAGAGGCTATTTTGGCTTGCGAGGAGAATCGCGTGCGTTCCGCTCGTAAATAAGGTGTGACGCGGTAGCAGCGCGAGGATGTCACGGTAATTCAATATTTTAGCATAATTCGGAAAGTCATGTTGCAGCTATCGAACGTGACTCAATCGAATTATGAAATATGAAAGGTGAAAAATCGTGTATTTCATTATTTGGTCATTATAAAAAGAATGAATTAATATATATAAAATCAATTTCATACAGTACTTGACGCTGAAGATTTTTATAATATCTTGGGACATCACGCGTCTTTCTAATCCCAAAGAAGGATTTTAACAGCTTGTTTTGTGGTAAGCAGAAAACTGATAAACTGCTTAAATTATATGACGTTAGGCCTGTATTTCTCCGAGGGATTCACCAGTTATGTTATACACCCCACCATGGAGTAGAGATAAGCGTATGGAATATGCACGAGCTCTAATCCAGATTACGTACTACTACTAGGAATTCTTGAACAGCAGTCGAACTTGCAACTACTCGACTAATGAGGAACTCAGTCGTCAGCAACGCTGCTGGGTATGCGCCATGCGGCTACTAAATCAATTCTTGTTATAGGGCGAACGGCTGAACAATCCGAGAATAAGATTTTGAATTGGGAAGCTAGTCCTCAAAATAATGCCGCCATCCATCGCGAGGAGTCGGGAGTGGCTAAAATCCACGCCGCATGGCACCATGATCCTGTGTTAAGTGAAGCTGAGCCTCCTCCTTGTGTCTTTTTACCAGTTACCTATTTTCTTGGTAAGAACTTTGTAAGCCAGTGAGCCTGTAAGTTATCTTCGACTATATTTACTTTGAAACAATTATTACCTTAAAAAATGTATTTGAGAGTGAAGGGTGTGGTGGCCTCTTCTATTCTAGACGCGACGACCTTTGATAACAGAAGTGGAAACGCGTTTCTGATTAACTTCGAGTGGTACCCGCACTGACCAAAATTAATCGCACTCCAGCTTACATGTTCTAACCGGGCCAATGATAGTCTTATACCGGCAGTCTTGTTTGAAGCCGGCAGCAGATGTCAAAACTAAAAGTGACTTGTATGCTGCATTAGAATATTACCGTGTGTGGTTGAAAAAGATGAGAAATTTTGCTTTTGTAATTTCATCGTAGTATTGCTTGATCCGTACCGCTTGGCCGCTGACGTCTCGTGGCCACGCTGCTAAGCTTTACAACTCACTTTAACCTTAATCCGCTCAGTTGTCATGTCAATACGTCGTTCAGTCGAGTTGAATTATCTATGTCGGTGATCTCCAACAGACAGAAGTTCGCAGCTCGCGAGCAATTATTGACAAGAGACGTACACCAGAGTTTGCCAAATGTCTACCTATCGAAGTTTATCTTGATTATTTCGGCGAGTCGCAGAGAGTAGCGAAATTGAATTTTAAAGCTGAGTAATAAAATTTGAAATCGAATGTTCTCGTAACGGGAATCCGAGGATATCTTAGAAGGGTAAATTTGACAAGGAACGCGGTTGAGTAGACGCGAGAAGTTTGTTCGCGTTAATTTGCGTTGCAGCGAGTCGGCCGACTTCGGCAAACTTCATAATAACTGTTGGGGAACTATCAGTTACAGTTGTGGACTTGATAGCGCTTATCCAATGTAACTTCTCCCCCAAATCGGCAAGTGGGGGGGCCGAACCCGTACACTTTTCAACTGAAAGCCCCTCATAGGACTTTGGAAGACATTTGGATTCGTGCTTGAATAATGAATGTAGAGGACCGACATCCGGTATTCCTAAACGAACAATTAAAGATGAATGAAATTTCCGATATAGTTACTTTTTTCTTTATTTCTTAAATACTACTCTTGGAAAATAATTGTAATTAGAAAATTGGACCATAATTAGATTATTGAAAACACGGACTGTTCTACAAAAACGAATTAATAAATGTCCCGTCAATAATTTTTTAAACAAAATGTAAAACAGATATATCTAGTAAACAGATACATCAAGATAATATTAAAATAACTAGTCATTTGTGTTATGTAAGTGGACGGTCGGCAATCCAGTATTGCGCTAGTTTTGAAGTACCTACATAATTATTTGTTCGACAACTTTATACGAAGCATTTAAATAAACTACCGAGTCTTTGCATCTTTTATTCAGAAGTCCACGATGGAACCGGGAAAATGAAATGACGAAAGGGGGTTGAACTCGATTTTTCTAGAGAAAAGTTTTGTATTGTAGACAAAGTGTACCGCCCACGCCGTGCTCAAAATATACGCGATGTGAGCATGGGTCGCTTCAGTTTACACACATGCTTTCTCCTGTTTTAAAAATCTTCAAATGTCTCATACTTTACTATGAATACTTGTCAAACTGCCACATCCCCGTCGGGCAGCAGTACTCGTTTTGTCGCTGGCTACAAATCTGTCCACGTACAACAAATCAATACGCGCACGTCGTCCGAACAACAATATTTTTATACGCACTCCGTTTCCTATTAATCCTGCTTCAATTTGTTAAACCTTACAAGACACGTCACCTCAGTTCTATTATGTACACAGAAGCAAAAGCCTTATAAGTGTTTTAACTTCTATACAACCATAATTCTTGTCCGCGAGGCCCGCCCCAGCCGAGACCACTGCACCTCGCGCTGTACTCTTTGTTTGTTCTCGACACAGGTCTCGTAAAAATGTTAGTCTCACTGATTCCAATACTTTGAAATTCTGAGATCATTATTTCACGTGAAAGGGGTCGCAACGTTCTGCGCCGGTGAAGTTAGCTTTTATAAAGAAAATAGTTCGACCTCAACGTGCGTATACTTAGAACCCTAAATGAATTAGTTAATGACGTTTTCAATTAGAACAGGATTAACTTCAGAAATGAACGTGAACAGATTTATTTAAATAACAAAGGGACAGGTGATGAGTTCATGTACATCATTAATGCGAAGGTGGCAGAGTACCGAGAACTGTTTCAGAAACTCCAGTTGCAAGTAAAGAGGTTTTAAATAATCGTAACGAATAAAAAATGGGGTTTCTCGAATGTTCCGCACAAATGATTCCGACAAAAATATCAACGAAAGTAATTCCAGTGATGGAATCAATTATTTTGCTCCACTGATCCCCAAGTTCTGGAACCCTGAGCTCCAAAGCCCTCGATTCTCGGATGTCCGCAATTCCTTAATGGAGATTGTGTATAGAAATTGTTTAGGCATTTTCTTTAGTGTAGGTACTTCATGCTGCGCACATCTTACAATGGGTCAGGAATAATTGGACTTGTTAGGGGTTTATTAATATAAGTAGTGTGCTGGTGCGCGATTAACTAGCGTAAATTTTATTTGCAATGTTAGGGCTCATCAAGTTAGGGCTCATAGGTATTCTAAAATAAAAAGAATTTATTATAAATATTCCATAAACTCATGAATTCCAAATGAACAAGTAAATTGCAGTAGTTAGAAAATTAATGTTTTTAGTAAAAGAGTACACAAAGATTTTAAAAAATCTTTTTTACTTAAATAATATTAACTGAACGTCGAACAATGACGGTAAGATAGCATTTTGGTGATATTTCTCGAAATAGGTCTCACTAAAGGAAAATTAAACCGCAGAAAGCATCTATACGCAAACAAAGGATGGTACCGGCGGCACGGCCAGCGCCGGCCACGGCCTGGCGACTGCTGGCTCATCTTCGTTAATGTTCGTTGTACTGTTTTCAAACGTTTAAATAGCACAATATACAAAACAACATATTTATTTCATAATCACATTAGCTCATAAGCATCCTTTAATGTACACCGGGCGCAGATCCAGACTCCGAGTCATTAATAGAAAAATCCAATAGTACCCGACCCGGGATTTGAACCTAGGACCTCCCGATTGGCAGTCGCGCTTCCAACCAATCGACCAACGAGAGAGTCAATTTAGTAGAAATGTATGTTTTTATACATATTTGGAAATGAATAGCGTTAACAGTATTTTGTTACATTAAATATCGATATTTCCTTATTTATTATTTGATTAATTATTTGATTCCGTTAACTAAAATCCTGTTCGATTTATTTACTGCAACTACAATACGACAAACTTTTTTCCATGATTACTGAAGGCTTGTCCCTTCGGTCAATAAAGAAAACGCTCGCGGCGATAAGGACTGTTGGGAGAAAACACGAGGTTTTTGTGAAGGTAATCCCGGATTAAGGCTCCGGCCTGATTCCCCGATATTGCGGAACCACTTTTTTCAGGTGATCTCCATTTGTGCCAAAGCGAGGTGTTTGCTGACGACGGATGGAACACCAATTTGTTCCACATTTTACGAGTTGATGTCTCTTTTAGTGTATGAAGGGTTTTGGAGTTTGAATTATTCGAAAGAGTAGAAAGAATAAATATTGCGGATTGGTTTTTGCAGAGCAATAAAATAATAATGTTTGCATATAACTCAATGTACCTGTCATATTATTAGAAAGTGACATCTAGTTCTAACGGCGCAGAAACTAATTCAATAAACTAAATATAAATACAATGGTCACAAAACTGTTCCAGGAAGACAGTAAAATATAAAACTAAATATCTACTTGGAAAAATTGTTCATTATTTTGAGACGTTCAAACACATTGCGGTGTCTACATAATTACAAATTAAAAAAAGTGGAACAACACATAGCATAGCAAGCAGTGATAGCCTAGTGGTTAAGAATTCACGCTCTCAGTTCGGGGGTGCTGGGTTCAAATCCATGGCGCGCACCTCTTTACAAAAGTCCGTTTTAAATTTAAATATCACCTGCTAACGGTGAAGGACTACATCGTGAGGAAACCTGCACGCCTTAGAAATTATAAAAAAAAACATTCTAAGGTGTGTGAAGTCTGCCAACCCGCACTTGGCCAGCGTGGCGGACTACGGCCTTAACCCTGTCACTATGAGAGGAGACCC
>DWJK01003401.1:0-13184 GCA_018248815.1 Croniades pieria auraria
GCGTACACGCCCACACGATCTAAAGATGTCCGATCAACATACAAATACACCTCACCAGCTTGTTGAATCTCCGATATATATATATGTTTACATGCATCTATACGAGTACGTACATAAATATGTATATAAATATGTATATAGAGACACGTGTAAGCTGTCGCATAATAGGCCACTGAGCGCGGATATTGCTTATTCGGTAAAAACGGCGAAACCTTTGACAATGTGTCAATGGCATATTGATATATTCTCCAAGGTTACCATATGCCAATATGAATTTCAGAACGTCCCTGGCAACGTTACAAACTTGTCACACACTATTCGACGCTGAACGGTATCGGGGCTTGGCTTCGCCATATTATTTAATTTTCATTTCACCATCATCATAATCGTCGTCATCAATCCTTTGGTTGTCGTTCAAGTCTTTCGTTCTGGTCACAGTCTATTACAGTGGCTAAGTGTAGATGTCTTAAAACAATTCATCCAAAAAACTTATACATTTTATGCTTCAAAACATGCGTATTTTATTATCATCTAGCACTGCACATTGAGTAAAGTGTAAGACGATAATACAAAACCTACTGTTTTGGATTTTTTTGTAAAATAAATTACGATGCAAGATGTTATTTGTAAAGTAGGGCAGGGCACGTGAATCAAGTCACGTGCTGCACGGAATACGGTGCTCTCGTGAGCCGCAGTCGTCGAAGTCTATTGATCGAAACCAACGTTGTTTTGTCGAACTTCCACAAACTTTCCTGCTGCTAGTTGTTGTGTCAAATTAATATTTATGTATGCGTGTACTAGCCGTTACCAAGCCGCTTCGTTACGTAACAATTTAGCGGTTGATTTTATTGTTAGTAATATTACTGGTTTAGTTTCCTAGCTATTAACACATTATTGAAAGGCAAATTAGTTTCGGGCTAGTTTTTCAGCTTGAAAGACATTTTTAAAACGGAATTAAATTGTAATTGTCTCGCCACGGGTGAAGTTTTTAAAAAGTAACTTTTATTTTTATATAAGTTCAAAAAGTCTTGAAATTTAAATTCTCTTCACGTTAAATTTTGTAATAATCGCTTCAGGGTTTTCAATGTGGAAATCTTTTAAACAGTCAAATACACTTTCCGTACGTGAAATTAAGTCATATACACTATCACGATTTTATACATATATCAAGATGATGTGCCTGTAATACGAAAATTCAACATAACAGAAAGCTGATTACTGCCAACGAATGAATGAAGGAATGATTTATTTGTATTATGAACGTTTCTTGTTCTGTCGTGCAAATTATAGCAGAACTTTGTGCTTTTACATTTGTACCGCCATTAGGGTTTTTATTAAAAAAGTTGCGCGCCATTTCACGTAAAAACGTTTTGCGGTAATCGGGCTTTTGTTTGCTTATTCTTTTCAGTTCGGACGAATTATTGAAATTGAACAATAAATCGCTCTAGTTCGTTTCGCTCGCTTTGTGATTTGCTATTGTTGGAAGAAACTTGTTACCTGTAATAAATTGTTGAATCTTGAAGGTCTAAAATGGAATGAAAAATTCGATTTAGATCATCGCTTTAAGGCTTGCGGCGAAGTGTTAAATCCGTGCTGACTATTACTTGATATCATCGGATTACATAAAATTATATGTAAGTACATTGCAGTTTATTTTTTGAACGAACAAATATAAGATGAAAATACTTAGCCTTGTTTCGTTCGGAGTGTCGTCTAGGCAATAATGAATTTTGTACCTGTGGTGTTGTACCCGTTCCTACCGCCAAGCAAGTTTAATTTATGGTTCTCGATCTTTAGTATCCATCATGTTTTACGGTTGAATCTTTAGAAAAAGTTGGATGGATTAATTTCAATTGAAGCTGTAATATTTTTTCATTTAAATGGACTGTCTCGTTGGTTGTGTTTGCAAACGCGACTGCTGATTGAGGAGAGGTCCTTGGTTCTATTTTCGGGTCGGGTACTATTGGCTGAACTTATAATTTGTTTCTAAATAGTTAAAATTTAAAGTAGTCGCTCGGAGTCCGGAATTGTGCCTGGTGTATGGCAATAGACTAACACCCTATTCCACGTTGAGACGTTTAAAGTGATTGGTCAAACGTGGGAGTGTATTTCTTTCTCCCTTATTTCTTCGGAGATTACAGGAGTGTAGATACGTTTTCTTAAATGATAATTTTTATACAGAATTAACATTAGTTATTGAAGTTTTCAATATTTATTATCATCTGTGATATATTTAAACTTGCAATATTCAGCCTTTATTATCTACATGCCTTTATTTGCTACGTAACGGGCTCCTTTACATACTGATAATTGAAAAGCTCCCGCCGCGGGCGGGGGTATCTCAATAATACTTAACGTCAGAGCCATGAGTACATTTATCTTCTTTGCATTTCATATCTGAAGTATATAACGAATAGATGTTTTAATATTTCAAGGATATTTAGGTTTCTTTTTGTAGGATAAAAGTTTTAAATATTTTATCAAGAAGAGTTTTAGAAACGTGTCTGCGAGTTTATTTCTTAGACATGTTTATAAATTATTATAATAGCGATAGTGTTTCTTTAATATGCTCAAATAAATATGATTACATCATTCTTGGAGTGGATTAAAAATGGTTATATAATTTAGAAGTCAGTACCTACATAGTGTGAATTTACTTTGATCAGTTGTTGAAAAGATCTAGGATAACAAGCGCAATTATAGAACTAGCTGTCGGGGCTGTGTTTGAAAAGAATTGTAACCCAAAAGGGTATAGGTATATTTAAATGTACAAAGAAAATGCCAGCCTTTTCACAATTCTATAAATATCTTTAATATCGTTTTTACAGAGAAGGAGAACACCAGTAGGCGTAAAGCAATTGCTATATATAGCCTTTAAAAACCAATAACACTATGAAATATACGAGTATAATGTAGTAAATTAAATTCTAGAAATAAAAACAGAAACATAAAATTTCCACAATAAGATTGTTATTATTATTACAAAAATTAACAGGCACGTTCCAAAACAAACTCTGGAACAGTATATTGCAAAATTTTTATTTCATATTTTTTTCAAATTCTTAATTGTACTACTTAGTTTTGCACACCAATTTAGTAAAATAAGAGGACGGATTATTTTAAGTTACCCACGAATATATTGTATGGTACCCTCAACATAAGATTTCTTTGCAGAATTTTTCTACTTTAAAGCATAGATGTATTGACATGACCATTATATCATCACGCCAGCTCCCTTTCGGAGTAGGCATAGAATATTGAATTAAAAATAAGTAGCCTTATATACCTGTTCTGCTTTTTCTACGTTTATAATGTTTCGATGACTTCTGACTCCCCCCTCAGCTAGTATCACACTTATACGATTAAGGTAGGTGACTCCTAATTTTCCATGTGACCTATATCCAGCAACGACCATATTAATGATAATACAAATCATGAGTTTAGAAAGATATTTCCGAAAATGTATATTCCCGACAGTTTTTGTGAGTTAACCAAAGATAATATCTATGATTGCACACATCGCGGGTACCGAATGGTTTACTTCGGTCGGCGAGTGGGAGACAGACATTGTTACACAAAAGACAAATCAACCACGCTTGGATTATTTTATACATATATAGATATTGTTGTTGGAACAAAATTATGTTGAAATTATGTTATTTGACGAGATATAGTAAAATCAGAGCAATGGCGAAATGCCAGACGATAAAGTAGCCAAAATGGTAATAATTAACATAATAACAATATATTTCTGATTGAAATATAATGTAATTCATGATTCTATATGTGCCGGCTTAGCTCGTGTATGCTTACTCACGTACGAGCATAAGAGAACATAAGTAGGATTTTCTGACATAAGTAGTATTGACCGCCTCGTTGGTCGAGCGGTTGCAAGCGCGACTGCCGATCGGGATGTCCTGGGTTCAAATCCCGAGTCGGGTGCTATTGGATTTTTCTAATTTAGATTTTCTAGTAGTGACTCGAAGTCTGGAATTGTGCCCGGTGTATGCCAATAGGCTCACCACCTGTTCCGTAGGACTTAAACGTAACTGGTGAAACGTGGGAGTATACTATACTCCTCTGCCTACCCCTTCGGGGATTACAGGCGCGACGTTACGTTTGTTACGTCAAAACTCAAAATATCAACCGCACAGGTCAGAGCACTATAAACTTCCCTTAGCTGCGTCGTAATTCTAAAAGGTACTTAAAGTACTTAACTTACAATCTGTATGTCTTAAGTTGTATCGGCGAAGTGGTCCAACAAATAACACTAACATTCTGTACTCAACTTGCTAAATAAGGATTATGGTCCCTAGTCTTGCAACTAACGTAAACTGAACGCCCCAAGTAAAACACTTACACATGAGTATTAGCTTCTTGTCTTGTCCTTAGTGTACTGAGGAACAAAATATGGGTTAACGAATTAAGTTCGTAGATAGCTCATATACTTGCTTACGTAGCTATTAATAGTTTTGTAAAAAAAAATGTGTGTTTTTTATAAACTTCACCTGGAAAATAGGCAGACTGGTCACCCGATGGTATGTGGTAACTCAACCAACAAATCTCGGTCGGTCAATCACTCGATTTTACCCGCCCGCGCCTATGGATGTTTCACATAAAAAATATACTTTACCCACATGTATAGCTGTATAGTGCAGCCTACTAAGGCACAGATTCTTGCTGACGGGTAGCAGCGAAGGCAGTGCAAGAGGCTGTGCCCTGTGGTCCCCAACCCCCATGTCCAATCGTGAGGTTTACGGCTAAAAACCCTTCAGGAAAGACCTGTGTCTGGCAGTGGACTTTTCAAATTCTGCTTGTCCAATAAATTCGTAATTTGTATTTATTCGTTATTTTATTTAATCAATACAATGCAATGATAAATGTAAAAGAACCGTGTCTGGTCAATAAGAACAGACATATTCGCCATTAGGTGCTGTCTACTTACTCCGTTCGGAACCTGCAGTAATGATGTAATAATAATAAAAAGTTGTATGTTATTTCGTAGGTCAACTTATGCTACAAATCTATTTAAGCCTGGTTGTAAACATATTTCCGTAATGACCAAGTTGGGAGAACCCATTATTAAAAGGTACATAAAAGGTCTAAAGGTCAGCCACGTGAGGTAAATTTTCCTTATGAATTTCATTGTTCGAGCATTGGATTTACTCGGAAGTAGAATTAAGAGTATTCGTGTAATAAACTTATCGATACTATTCAAATTGCCAACTGAGTATTCTGAAATAGTTATTATATCATCACATTAAGTCCTTTACGGGGTAGGCAGAGAGCTGCGGGTGCCAAATATCTAGTTTCTTACAAGCCTGAGATGCTTCTAACACAAAACGTAAAATAGTGACTTGATATATTTTTTAAGGCCACTTTTTTTTCGTTATGCGACATGCCAACACTATGCTTTTTAAATCCGCTTGAATAAATACTTGCTGAAGAAACGAATGATTTTCCTCATTTTAAACATAACGTGATTGAATTTGAAGAGTGCGGTACGACTATAACATTATTATTTATATTAGAATGAATAAGTACTTTACGTAAACATTTTTGATCGGATAATTGTGTATACAGACATTCACTTACACGTAACTAAGTTATAGTAGCGCTACATATATTGTTTCTGTAGTTTTCTATTAAAGATATCTTATAGACACGCACCAACACACGTGGCGTTCCTACTTTATGTTTAAAAAAATTAACGAATTTAGGTTTTACCAGATAGTGTTTCAGTGCTATTTGCATTATATTAATATTCCATCTCTAGGATAAAGTTATGGTTTAACTATACGATAGTTTAAATTTTCAAAATTATCTCCACGCTTGGTTTATATAAAGCTAACATTTCCACTCGAGGGAACATTGTTATGGGTAGCGGACATATTGTTACTGAACAGATGACAGCACCGTCGCTTAGTTGCCAACATTTCCGCCTAGATGGCAGCACCGCGGTCTGACAAGGCGTTGTTGACATACGTACATTCATTAACGCTATAGAGATATGTCGCAGTAAGGCACTGGCTATGTGTGTCAAAGAGTGATAACATACCTCAAAGATCTAAAGGACCTACATAGCTGCGATTGGCTCGCCGGCGCAGGCTGTGCATTAATATAGCGGTAACGATTTAATCACCTATTGGCCTTTTTAATGTATGTAGAAACGATAGTTCACTGTTGTTCTTATGGATTGTAACGTTTCCTTTTTGCAACAGTATTAAAAGCTTTGCAGCCGTATTTTCAATGAAGCATAAAGTATTAACAATATGTAACCGTAATAAAAGCTTATCATCAACGTTAACCCTTTTTATCATTCAACTGTTGGACACGGGCTTCTCTTAAATTGAGAAGGGTTAAAGCTGTAATCTACCATACTGGTAAAAGAACGAGTTGGCAGACAAAAGCTTAACATAAAATTAAATGTACGGTAAAATTTGGTTATATCGCAATGGCGTACATAAAAATAAAAATGGGATGGATAAATTAAAAGATTAACATCATTTCGCTAAATGTTAACAAAGTTTGTTCTCTAGAATGTGCACAAGTGCATAACGTATGTTGTGATTAAAAATGTAACGACTTAACTCACGTACGTTTTTCGGGATTGCCCGACTAATTTCGGACCTGTAGGAGGTCCTTCCTCATGAGCACCCGTCGCTTGCAGCGAGGTCGTGACGGAGAATGCGCGCCGCTGCACGAGTGGTGCGGTATGAACGCTGCGGGCTGCGGGCTGCGTTGAAATATAGTAGTGTAGTAGATACTCTAGAGCACGACACAGTCAACGCTGTATGTGCCCAACCGAATAACACCTTATGCGCAAGCGCGATCGCCGGAGATAATCGAGGGAATATGAAGAGTGTCGACGACGCCGCATCGCCTCAGCGTTCATGCTGCGCCACTCATGCTGCGGCGCGCAGTCTCCGTCGCGATCTCGCTGCAAGCGACAGGTGCTCATGTGGAAAGATCTCCTACAGGTCCGAAATTAGTCGGGCAATCCCGAAAAACGTACGTGAGTTAAGCCGTTACATTTTCAATCATGTGTACTCGTATAAATACTCACGAAACATTTCATAGTAAAACGTATGTCGTCTATTACTTAGATTTCAGGAAGCATAGGTATTGCTAAGTAGAAATCTCACTGTAATTTTTAAATCAAATGACTGAGTTTGTATGTTGTCTATTCAGCATCCATGCTTTGTACTTACAGTCTCAATAATTCGTGTCACATATTTGATTGTGAAATAAATTAAAATACAACACCACTCTGTTGAAAATATCGACGCGGGTCGATGAATGTTTTTAGTTATCTGCTTAGTTTCAAATGATATGCAGCTTTACTAGAACTAGTAGACTTTACGTATCGTTGGCGTCATTCCAACTTAAAAAATCGGGGGGCAAAAACCAGTTTCACAGTAACAAGGTATTAAGTAAAATCGCGCGTCCGATCTGGTTGAAATGTAGATCTTCGTACAGAAACTGACTTTTCAATTTTCAATAAGCTTACAACGAATGGTATCAAACTATAAAAATGATACTTGGATTTTCTTTGCAATGGTGTAGTTGCTTTTTATTCACGTAGGTACATTTTTCTTAATGCGACGACCCGCGGGACAAGCACACGGCCACGTGTCCACGCACTTATTGTGTTTGTAGAAAAGGTTATGGAAGAAACCGGCAGTAATTCTGCTGCTGTGACTAGTTTTTAACTAGAGGATATTGATCTCATGTTTGCGTAATCAAAATGTCGAATACATTACTTAATGTGATACTAGAAACGCGTTTTTATTAACCATTTTTAAAAAAATATATATAATTACCTCACTATATATATAATTACCCATGATCCTCAGCTTGAAGCTGATATTCAAATGTTTATTTCAGTCAGTAAGTTACGGAGTAGTTCGTTTCTGGGATCAACTCAGTGGGAATTGGTTCATAACAATACCGCCTCCTTTGAGATTAAATCTGGCGTCAATATAAAATTTTATGTGAAGCCAATATAGAGTTAAACCTACGAGTATGTCTGTGTAACAAGGATAAGATGGATACGGTTTTGCGTCTGCGCTTAATGTACGAGATAATACTGTAATATAATTGCCATGGATTGTAATTACTATTAAACAGTATATATGTAGATGGCGTATAAAGTTGACATTAGCACAAAATAAATTAAGATGTTTAATACGTAATAGCGAATGCACAAATGAAAAACATATTATTGAAATATACCTCTCCTTATTTATGTGTTTACGTCTATTTGTCCCACATTACATTTGCATGCCTTACGACGGAACAAGAGGCCGCATAAATTGGAATGAGAACTACTGTAAACATTGTTCTTGCAAATAAAGACATATTATTATTATCAGTGTCTTATTATTTTGGTTATTTCTTGACTTATACAAGTGCTAGACTTTAAAATTTTATACATTTCCATGAGTCTGTTACTTACATGTATGTATGTACCTACGATATGTGGGAACCAAGGTCTATGAAATGTACGCAATTTTTTCAATACCTATATACCTATATATACCTGATATCATTGGAAGAATTTGAATATTCGTCTAAAGTTATATTTCTTACCAACATATCGGACTCATACATTGCGGTAGTCTGGAGTTAAAATCCGACACAGATCCGATTTCACAGAAGTCTATCCGTCCAATATTTAAGGGAACGTTCCTTCTATTGAATTAATAAAAAAATGAAAGGAAGCTTTCAGAAGTACTGACATCTCTCTAAGTGTTCATTGTTGGACACTTTCGGAGCTGTACTCCGACGTAATCTTTTTCACTATAACATCAACGCTTCCCCTCGAAATGGATTAGGGGAGGTGACGGCGCGATACTTCTGTGTTGATTGAATTAAGACGCGTAAATTGAAAATTCCAAGTCAAATTACTTAAAAGTAACATGGAAACCTAGTGAGCGATTGACTGTTGGAAAATGGATAGGTATTCGGGTTCTAAGACTCTATTTAAAGGTACCGTTTCGTTTCATCTTATTTAGTTTACGAGGTTATTATTTGATGTTACAATTGTGTTGCTATGTGAATTCAATATTTTTATAATGAAACACCAAGGCTGCACATAATGCGAAAGGTTTCAGGCAGAAGCTGCATTCGGCAAGTCGAGGACACGATGCGATGCCGCTAACTTGATGAGGGCTGTGACCAGCAGTGGACTGAAACCGGCTGATATTTATTGCAATAAACACGAAAATTTGGGGTTAATGTCCTCCCAATATATACCCATTTGACTGCCTACTTCGCTGAGCGAGTTACCCACATAATGCTTAATTAAAGTTACAACTAGTAGGACAGTTCCGAAAGTTTGAGATGAAATTGGTTTAATTAGTAATGTGCTACAACGCTCAAACATTTGAATTTCGCGTTTATATAGATATATTAAAGCCATTAAAGGTATATTAAACCCGTTAAGTTATCTTTTGAATAAAATGATAAGCAATTGTAAACACAGTCCCTTTGACGTTGAGCTAAAAATCTGTTTGTGACCTTTTCCTTGATAATTAAGCCTTGTTGTTTATTAGCAAAAGAAATAGTTTAGTCAAGTTTTATTCTGTCGATATACTGTAGCGTAACAATGATGTCAGCGTGTAAAAGATATATCTCATAACGAGAATAATTTGTGAGATGTTTTACTTATATATGACATTATTTTAAAAGACATTCTTCTCGAATTTGAGAGGTATTTTCTCTTCCAACATTCGTCAGTCCATGAAGACAAAAGCTTATTACTACTATTATATATCGTCAGTGACATTTTAGAACGTGGCGAGACGTGGTCCTTTATAATTGAGGTCGTCTATTAAATTAGAGTCACTCAGCAAGCCGTGGAAAAAGGAATTTTCGGTATTTTTATTTGAGTTAAATTCAGAAATGGTGAAATTCTCAGGAGAACGAAAGTAACCCACACAACTCTTCTAAAACTCTAAAAATACTAGTTTTACTATTAAAAAATTTGGGTCCCGTAGATAGGTTGGTAGATGGGCAGTTTAAAGGTGAAACATTTTATAAGTAAGGATACGGGTCACCTTCAATTTTGTGTTAACAAGGTAAATTTGTTGCTTTAATGTGTTTTATCGATAAAAATCAACGACAAAACATAATAAATCGCCAAGCATATTTATCGACACAATTTTTCGTATCATATATTTTACATAAAACGATTGGAGTTAGCTGGAGGATTTTTTTATCGTGTGTTCTAAAAATTGGAGCGTTTTAGGGATAAGTGGTGAAAAATAAAAGCAGAAAAAGTGTCAGGTTCCGGCGCGATTGGGCCCTTAACTATGGTATCTGTCATCAGTTAGAAAAAAAGGTCGTATGATCTTGATAAATGATTTTCTCCAGGCGCCGACGCACAGCGGCAGGTTTGGACAGTCTTATATTAAAAATCACTGGATATTATAAAAGGTTATATATGAAAAATGCTATTGTGAAATCCTATGCTTAGAATTCATAGCAATTCGTTAACTGTCATAATAATTACTAAAAGTTGCAAATACACGATTTGGATTTACTGCCCGCTTTCAAATATCTCCTTACTACTAAAAGTTCGGTTTTAAGTTGGCAGATTAACTGTTATGCAATAATTTATTACTAAACTTGATTACGTCCAAAGCTGTCAAAGGAAGAAGTAGGTATGAGGGCACTTCGTTATTTTCAAGCCTGTTTACAAATTTACTTTATTAGAAACAAGTTACTTTAATAAGAAAGGTTTTTTCGGGGTAATACTCATTTGAGCGGTTCAGAGTGAGAGCGGGTTTTTTGGTGTAAAAGGAGTAATTAGTAGAAGAAATTGGCTGTGTAGTTCGCCAAGAAGATGACTTTTTTTAAATTACTTTCTACAATAAAATACAACTGAAATTTGGGTCAGTGAATCATAAACTGAATATACATATATCACAAATTTTGATAACATAGTGAAATGTATGTGCAAACGGAACTTAGAGAATTATATAATAATATAGGTAATGAAGATTGCGTTATGAAAGAAAAAGTTATACATATAAAATGTTAAATAATTTTTGAACGTTCGTACAATGGTTCAGTGTGCGGTCGAAAGGAAACGGAGAGTTGGAACGATCGCACCAATGTTTCTTTGTTCTCCAACTCTCATTAGATGTTCATGAATAATACTGTTTCATTATAACAATATTTCTTATTCATAATATCTATTATGTCAAAATAGTTCAGTTATTTTGATTTTCGATGGGGAATTACAATTTTTTCCACTTTCATTAGCTTATGCAATATGATTACTTTTACATGTGTAAATAAAACAACATATTGGATATACGTATATACATATGTTACCGGTACATGCGTTATTTGTTACATTTGCACGTGTTTTGAATAGATTGAAAATGTATCGGGGTGGAAATTTTAAATGATATGACCGTAAACATTGGAAAAATGTCTATGAGAAAACCTTTTTGTAAAAAACGTAACTTCACGCCTGTAATCCCCGAAGGGGTAGGCAGAGGAGTATAGTACACTCCCACGTTTCACCAGTTACGTTTATGTCCCATGGAATAGGTGATGAGTAACTACTAGAAATTCTAAATTAGAATAATCCAATAGCTCCCGATCGGCAGTCGCGCTTGCAACCGCTCGACCAACGAGTCAGAACATTTTTGTATTTATTTATTTTGTGTTCTGGGTAATTGTACACGAATGGCACAAATGTTTAAATGGAATAAATTCAATTGTAGCACATATTTTACAGACTCTTAATCGGTAAATATTATTCTGTACACAATTTTTAACTGCTTTAAGAGTATTTAAGGCAATGTTGACGCCGAGCCCCCGTATTTATGATCAACATACTTTTGTCATTATGTACTTGCTGTAGAGTTACGTAGAAGGGATAAAATATATTGCAAACTGGCCATTTTTAAAGTATTAGAAACTGAAGCAATTTCTGAAAACGTTTTATTCAAGAAAAACAAAAAGGCCGTCGTGTATAACGCAGACACTGAAAGCGTGTTAGGTGATTTTGATATTTATTAAGTTTATAAGTGTTAAATATTGTATTTCAAAGTTAGTGCAGCCCGACTTACAAGAACCCTTCGAATATTACGAGCAGAAACAGATCGGATATACTAGAACTAGTTGCAGACAGAAGAGAGAACCTTGCTACAAAAATAACGGAAGTACAAGTAGTTGGACGAAGCCTTTTGAAAGACACTTGTTTGTGCTGGTGGCGTCCGAACGTGTTGACAGGGCGAGGCGATCGCTGCAGTATTCATTTGTTAAGAGCACTATATGATTAATTGCATTCAGTGTTATTTACTGTGGGAAATAATACATAACGTAACTTTATAGCATCACGCCTGTATCTGTCTGAAGAATAGCCAGAGGAGTATATCACTCATATGTTTTAATACTTACATTATGCGTCGTATGGAATTGGTAAAGGCTATTGTCATACATCGGGCACTAGACTCGAAGCTACTACTGGAAATTTCAAGTTAAAATACCCAAAATAGAATTTTTGTTCTACCCCTGGTTTGAATTTAGAACCTTTTGCTAAACAGTTGCGCTTGCAACAAGGCAGTCATTAATACAATAAAAAATCATCATGATCATCATCATCAGCGTACTCCCGTCCACTGCTGGTCATAGGCCTTTCCAACAGCACGCCACTGAGCTCAATGTTCAGCTCTTCAAATTCAACCACTACCAGCCAATTTGCATATATCTTCACCTAGCTGGAGGGCGTCCTACGCGACGTTTACCAAAACGCGGTCTCTACTCCAAAACACGTCTACTCCAACGGTTGTAGGTTCTGCGACAGATAATAAATAATAATAATACATTTTAAAATCAAATGTTTATAGGGAAAAGTTTTGACGAAATAGATGTACAACGCAGGTATGGAGGAAGACTAAGACACGCCTATCTTGACCAAAGAAATCTAATAATGTTCGATGCAGGAATCAGAATGCCTTCGAAACCGGCGCGCGTGTTAAGAGAAAGATGAATGTAGATGACGCACATCAGGTCTGTAAGAAGACATTTGGTACTTGGTACTATCTGTCTACCCCGCAAGGTACCTGGTGTGACGTTATAATAGTAATCTTGATGCATAATAATTTTTTGAGCTCTTGCAACCAATAAATAAAAGCCAGGGGCGGCCGGCATTTAGATAAGTA
>DWJK01003402.1:0-13183 GCA_018248815.1 Croniades pieria auraria
CAGGTGTGACCAGCCCATTGCCACTTCAGCTTGCTAATCCTTTGGGCTATGTCGATAACTTTGGTTCTCTGTCGGATTTTGTTAAACGCTAGTTAAACGCTAGCCTATCATATGATAAAAAATTGGATTATAATTGCCGCTAATAAATGTATTATTTTGCAATGAGATGATTCTTCCGCTTATATGTATGTGATTATTGCTGTATATGAACAGGACATATGTACATAATAGCACTGTATTTAATTTTATAAATGTCCTTTATAAACTTTTTTTAATATTGAGAAGTTCTTTTGAGTTCTTCAGTATTTCATATTTATACGGACAACAAAAACTAGAGGCATTCAGTTTTAGTAATTTTAAGGTTAGTCAATTTAGGATTATGTAAAATTAGAGGAGTCCTCAACGAATTGTACTAAAAACGCGTGTTCTAATGAAATATTATGAATGAGACGTATGCTTAATATTATGGTGGGTTACACTTGCAATACTACTGGTATGTCATAATACCATAGTAGAACCTTGAATTTCATTGCTGAAGTAATCATTTTTCTGTAAATCGATTTCAATGAGCCATATACAAGATAAACTACCGTTATAAATAAAGTAAGACAGGTTAATAATAATGCCACGTGACACTGGTGACCAATCACACAATTATCCTTAGTAACCAGGTGTTACGATAATTATTCAGAATTATATTTATTACGAGTAACTGTAATGTTTCTGTAAATAATTTTTGTTCATTCATTCTAGGTATACACGTCGGATGCCTAGAAGTGGGCTTATGGACCAAAGTGCGTGATGGTGAATGTGAAGTGATCGATGTTAGTACCGTACTCGTATGACATGGATGAATAGTTGTAACTGTATTATCTTATTTAAAATATTGATTTTTGTGATATTCAAAGCGTTGTTTACTACGTTTCATTACAGTAATAAAATCACATTAAAATGTATTGAGCCTTTTATTAAATCTATTGACCATCTCGTTAATCTAGTGATTGCAAGCGTGACTGCTGAGCGATAGGTCCTTGGTTCGATCTACAAGTCAATTAGTAGGTATTATGTGACTATAGTTTTATGTGACTTCAAATTCCTAGCATAAGTATAAAGTCAGAATTTTTGCTCGGTGTTTGGGAATGTACTCACCTCCTATTTCCTAGTGGGACAGAAAAGTACCTCGTGAGATTTGGGTGAACTACAATCCTCTGCCTACCTCTTAGAGGAGATACAGGCGTGATTTACATTGATTACATTTACATTTATCAGGCCAAATTGTTATAAACCGTCTAATGGATGACGATGAAAAGCTTCACGCAGAAGCTAAATGCGGCAGCATTCATGAGAGGATGCCTAGTCTAGCGGCATAATGACACAGGCTCAGCATTATAATGATAATGATGATGCTAATGACGATTAAATTATTACACAAACATAATGCATGTCTAAAATTTATCACAGATTTATTTTTAAGGCTATGCCTATATCTATAAAGAATTTTTGGTTAAACTGAATGTTATCCTTTTAAAGTTTCTAATGAATTTCGGTATTTAGTTTTTAAAGTAACTTATTGAGAAGTAATACGTTATTCTACAACGAGACCATCGTTTGCATGACAATAGTATTTCGCTCGGATAATTGGCTAAAACTAAAAAAAGTGTGTACTTATGGAGGCCACACGGGATGGAAGTGTCACTTCTCCCTGATTATATGTATGTACATGGAGGGATTTCTGTTAGTTTAGTTCTATTATTACCATAAAGCGTAGATTAAATTATTGTAAGAAAAATTTGCCTCACATGCATGGAATCATAATGACGATTGACTTGCTAGGACCAATAAGTAAGTCTATAGGTAAGTAGGCAAGTAAATAGTCAATAGACAAGCGCTTAAATACGCAATGCGAGATGCCTGACAATTATTTAATGCCCGCTCAATAAGAACCGAACCGTATTTTATTGAGGTGTTAGAAAAACAGCTTTGTCGCCCTGCTCTTGAGTTTTATTTAAATTTTATGTATTAGGTACTAGCTGTCTCGGCGAACTTCGTACCGCCTAACAATCAATTAAAGCCCTATACTTTCAACTAAACTCTATATATTATTTTATGAACATAACAAAATAACGAAATAAATAGGTACTAATATTACGGCTTTGTAGTCATCATGTGTTCCAAAGCCGTCTTGAACAGCCTGATCCATGCATAATGTTCATTAAGAAGTTGCTGCAGAGCTTGACAATTTTCTCTTTTTGTTGCCCCGTTGACCTCTTGTCGTCGATCTAGTTGTTCCTCCGTATTGCCCATGAAGTATGTTTGTAAGATTTTATGTCGCGTATTTTTAAGAGGTTGCGATGATCTAATTCTATGATGCATCTGATCTGACCTTGAATCTGTAAAGTCGTAAGCAGTGTCATTATTACTGACTTGCATAGACAAATATTTTGTTTATCTTAGAGCCAAACACAAGTGATTCATGTAACTTTTTTAAAGTAATCATTAACTCTTTTTAAGATAAATTACCTTGAATGTTGGATTAAATCCATGTTCTTCGATTATGTTTTTCCAAAATAAAGTAATTTGAAAACAACCACTGTATTTTTGAGTATTCGCTAGCAAATGTCGTGATACTGGTATTCCACTACGAAGAATTGTATGTATTGTCTCTGGTATCAGAGTCAATAATGCCAATTTCGCTTTTTTATTAAGGCAGCACCAGTCACCAGACAGGTACACGGGCTGCCTGTCTTTGCTCTTCTGTTGGAGAAGCACGATGTTGGGCCATACGAACGCAGTGCTTATCCCTTGCAATTTTTCGATCTTTTTCAGTAGATTCATTGGCAATATACCGAAGCCTAATAGCATTACGGCTTCGCTGGGAAATATTAGATCTTCTCAGTAGCGGCATTGTTTTACGGAAATAATACGCGCTCAAAACCGAATAATATATTTGTACTTATACGACACTAAACAAACATTTCCACCGGTAAACTTTATATCACTTCTTATTTTGACAGCATGTGTTTGTGACGGATGACATTTTGGTAAGATTGAAAACATTCTATTTGATGGCTGTTGCCTTTTCCTTATTTATCTTTATACCGTTTTTCTTTTTTTTTTTAAATTATTTTTTCGATTTATGAATAGTTAATATTCTATATCCGTCTCCTGGTTCTAAGCTACCTCCCCACCAATTTTCAGCCAAATCGGTTAAGCCGTTCTTGAGTTTTAAATAATGTAACTAAAACAACTTTCTTTTATATATATAGATAATAGTACATACATAATTGAAATTGGTTCAATATAAAGGTCAATAACTTGCGCCTCAGGGGTTCCGTGTGGATGGATGCTAGCTTGGTAGTGCAAGGTTGACTTACCCGGATTGTAAGAAAAGATACTTGCCCAAAATTGGACACAATAAAGTTTGCTCCATTTATTATTTAATTGGGTTGATAAAAGGAAAGAAATTGACGTGTATATATTTATTTAATTCCACATTAAAATATTGTGAAGCTATCCTGGCATTAACCTATATAATTAACATGAAACGTAAAACTAAACAAGAATTACACTGTAAACAGTAATAATTATAACAACAAATAATTTAAAAATATAGCTTCAAGCTAAAACGTATTGCAAATAGGATTATAGAGCGAAACCATAAATTATAAATAATCTTTGATTATTTATCAATTTATAAAAAGTAAGAATACTAACAATCGTTACTTATGTAAAGTAAAAAATAGTAAAACTTAATGAAGAACATTGTAAAATTTGGCACACATAGATTCGGGGAATGATACAACAATACGGGTAATAAGACAGATTCTCCAATATGATAATCAACTAAACGCGTTTTTATGTATATTTCATATTTTTAAAATAGTTAACACTCACTAATAATGTGGTGTATTTAAAACGACATCGCGGTGTTTTCCTTCAAAACCATTTGTTTATGAATAACACTGGGGTTAATGCGAACTCTACGTTTCGTCTTTGTTCTCGATATTGTTATCTGGACATCATTCCACGAATTTAACAGACTATTTTATAAAACAAAGTTAATAAATTCACTTACATAAGTACATTTCAATATAATGTTATAAAAATATATATGAAAACGAAAAATTGAATAGTACAATTGAAAATGTATTTAGGGAATACAAATACGAAGCGGGAATGTAAAATTAACTAGCGAAGTGTCACAATTCCTAAGCTATGAATTCATCGAGTAATATCATATAATATTCTTACACACGTGGTGCAAGTAACGAGTAATACACATAGTACATTCTGATTACATTTGTGGGAAAATATAGTTACACTAATTCTCTATCAGATTTCACAATTATTAAATACATTGTCAAGCGAAAAAGCATATAACGATGTCTAAAGATTTCCGTTTGGGTGCGATTATAAAAAATATACGTTGCCAACTCTATGGAAGAATTTAGACATTTAAATATTTGTTTTACTAATCAATCAGCGTACGAAGATGGATATATGTACATACATATTATAGGATGTAGGTATACTGAAGCTCTACATCGAAGGTTAAAGTTAGCTTCACAAGTTAAAGTAAACATTATTTCAAATAAATCTGTTATTTTTATTCGCTTTCGCTTATACACTTTGTAATGTCGAACGGCTTTTAACTCTTGTGAATTTTAGAGTTTCACCAAATTGATGAACTCGGCTCCGACCACATTTGTTCGTTTGCAGCTTTACATCTTATGTAGTTTAGATCATATGTGTATATATAGGGAACGAAACAATTTATTCATTAAGGGATGGTTTAAGCAACGGTAATCTTTAGATCGAAAAATTGTCTACAAACAATAGAGCAGGCATCGTGGAGGCCGACCGTGCGCTTCTATTCATGACCAGAACAAAACCGCTCAGTTCAGAAATAACCAGCGCTTGAGTACAGAATCATCAACATTTTAATCATCCAATGATTTATCTTCTTAGAGAGCACAAAACATTGTGTTCAGAAGCTATTGAAGAGCAAGGAAGGCCTGCAGCGTGCTAACATCGAGATGCGAAATAATCAGCGACAAATCTCCAGTGCTGGTAGATGTCTGTATAACGTTAAACAGGTCTATATAGATATTGTTTCATGATTACACCGATGAATTGTTTCAAATGGTGTAGGTATAACCCTTTCTATGTACATATGCTTGGGTGCTATGGTTTTCAATGTGATGATAACATTGCGTCCAGTTCACACTGAACTAGTCGAACTACGTCCCGAGAGTATAGTTTATTTTGCAAGCAAATTATTAGAATTACTTGTTAGTAAATTGTATATTGTAAACTGATCTTAAAATATTAGACTTCAAAATAGGTACGATATTTATACATAATAGAAAATAAAAATTCCACGAACCATGGGCTCGTGATGCGGTACCAATCATGTAAACAGTAATAAGTAATAATATGGATAAGCTAGTGATATCATCGATATTGGTTTCGTTGTCGGGTGTTGCTTCATAACATTAAATATAATTAAATATTGAGTTGTAAGCTATTTAAACCAAATTAATTCTAAGTGCAGTCAATTTCGTGCAATATTTATAACGTAGTGTGTATCGTGAGTGGTCTCAGCAGGCCACGCGAACCTGATCAGACCCACGGGTTCAGTTGTTAGTTTAAGGCTACTTGCGCACGTATGTTGACACATTTACAAGTGTATTATTTATTGATACGGGTTAACACATCCAAATATGGCATTGTGTACTTCATCCCTTTAGATTTCGAGTCAATTATGAATCGATATCGTTTCATTTTAGAATATAGGAGCTACGTTATGACGTATCTCCTGTATCATTTGTCACATTTTAGTAGGTAATTTTAAAACGCCAGGGATGTTTTGGAAGTGAAGGTGACCCGTTTGTTTCAGGACTTAGATATATTATATCGGTTGCCGATTACGGTTTCCGGAGAAGTGCCGCGGCTTGCAGCGAACATCGAGAAGCACGAATATTCAGTTGCTAACATACATATGTATACGCTACGCTACAATACACCTAGGCTCTTTACATTTACTAATGCAGATATATTTTGAGTCTAAAAATAAGAGTTTTCAAAACATTTTATACAACAATATCACTTGTTAGTTCATCATTTCAACTTGACCACATTTATCCCATAAAGTTATTTGAATGAATGGTTAGTAAATGAGTGAAAGCACAAGACAACGGTTCTAGTAGTTCGTATAGATATTGAAAAACGTTCACATATAAGAAAAATATATGACCACAGATGTATTTATTTTAAGAGATGTAGAGAAGTAATGAAGGGAGAATGGTTAAAGAGATGATACATAATGAAAAATATAGAGACAAGCATGATTAAATGTAGGTTTTAAGATAGGTAAGAATTCATCACAGTCAATTAAAAAAGTAAACTAGTTTATTAGTTGTGGGGAGAGGTTGAAAGTAATTTATTAGCAATAATAATTTAAATAATAATAAAAATAAATAAAACCGTGTCATACATGCTAGATTACTGTGGGAGTGATCCTAAGATATGGTACAAGTTATGATCGGTCTCTTCTTAGAGTAGGTTCCATGAGCACAGGAAGAATACCTACTCGTAACCAATACGTTATGGGTAATGTAAGCCTCGTATACAAAAAACGGTACGTTACATTGTGTGAAACTTTTTAATTTAGCTGATTGTTACTCAATATATCTTCTGGCCACGAAAATTCGAAGTTACGAACGATAGAACGTGGTAAATATTTCGTTGTGACAACTCTCATGTGAGTACAATAAATGTTCACTACGTTACACACACAACAAAACGAGGGAGTATCTCTATAATGTTAGCATTAGTCGCGAATCAAAAACGCCAGAATATATTTTGGCACTCGATAAAGTCGTGGAATTATTGTAAGGTATAATAGGTAGGTATATAACTACGGGTAATATTATAGTATCTAAAGATAATGGTAGATAGGTATGTATATACAGTATAAATAGTAAAGAGGATAAAGGGTGTATAAAATTGAACAGTTCTGGGGCACCCGTTTTGTAGCGTACCGAGAACAATACATTCGATGAATGTCTGCTCGCTCGGGATTGCGCGGTGGAGACCAAGCTGTACGAAATATATTTCAGTTTTATTAACTAAACAAATAACATACTTAAAGGAATACCGGCGAAGACATTGTTTAACATTTAGTAGTAATAACAAATGAAGACGCTACACAAACGGGACATGTTGAAAATGTGACCGAGGAATTTTAAGCTTATGTACCGATATGAATTGAGAAGTCAATGAAAGATGTATTGATGAAATGAATGATATCCAACAGTAATAACGTAAATAGTACCATAAGGAACACGCACCACGACACAACGCGATTCATACTCTCCAATAAATCAGTAACATGTTTGCGAAGATACAATAAGTTCCACAAGTATTTGCATGCAATACATTTAGGCTATTCTAATTAAACATGGATCATCAATCTACTTTTTTTTGGGTTTTGTTTATTTCAGAGACATTTAAATGGATAAATATACGAGTACGTTTTCTTAACATCCTGCCCACTTTCTAAGTTGTTGTTATTTCGGGTTTTAATAATATAATCAGATAGAAGCCGTTATATTATAGGGGAATTAGGAAACCGGCAGCCCTCATTCGAATTTTTATATATTAGTGCGCCTACCAATTGAGGTACGTCAGTATATGCAATGGTTTCACAAATTCTTTTCAACTACACAACGAAAGTAAAACACAGCAAAACGATACAATAGACAAGAAGCCTATAACAGTGTTGACGCGGTTATCGCAAAAGTCAAGTTTCTAAGCATTTAAAACTATATGGAGTTGAATTCACTACACGGATATACTATGGGAGGGGCTGGTGTGTCACAGGATGTCAGTCTCGTACACTTTGTTAGTGGTGGTGACTGCGTCGCTGACCATGGACAGCGGGCAGCCAGATTTGTCAGAGACTGTAGTGGTTTCGGCGTTTTTCTTCCTGTCGATGTCACCGGCCAAGTGAGTCATGCTTCCGGACATGTTAGCGGTAGTTAGGTTCAAATTCATTTTGCTCAGTAAGTTGGACTCACTGCCGGTTTTCTTGAGATCAGGTTGCGCGTTGGGGGGTAAAACGGAACCGCTACGCTGGATCATTTGCAGGCGGGCATATTGCTCTTGTAACGCCTTTTGCTTCTTGAGAAGTTCTTGGTGTCGTTGCTCTAGCAGAACTTGGCGCGACGCAGCGTTCTCGTCGTCGGGGTCGTGATTAGAGCGGGGCGGAGAGGGAGGAGAGGAGGTGGAGGTGGGCGATGCGAGGGGCGAGCGGGAGGTGGTGCGCGGCGGCGGCGGCGGGGGTGCGCGGCGGGCCGCCATCGCCAGCAGCTCCGGGTGGCGCTCGGGCACGGGCGGTTTGGGTGGGTGCTGGCCGCGCGCGCGCACTGGCGGCGAGGCGTCCGTGTCGCTGCCGCTAGGGTACGAGTGCAGCCGCCGCAGCGGCCCGTCGCCCCGACCGCCGCGCTCCGAAGGCTTAGCGAAGGTTTGTAGTTCATCTAGTAGCGCATCGAGTGCATTTTCTGGTCGCAACTCGAGTGTTCCTCTTGAGGGTCCGTTTCTTCCCCCGCTGAGTGCCTGCACATCATTTCATACACGTCCAATTGTGCCCGACGTACAACATGTAGGTACATTAAGTGGGTGCGGTCGCGAGCAGTTCGAGCAAACATGGTGCTTGTAATTCTAGCGCTTCTAATACAATCAATAAACGAGGACAACCTGGAGTGCTCGCAACCGCGCCCGATGCTAATACGAAAACACTGATTTGACAGAAACATACAACCATTCAAGAAGAAAAATCCACGAAGAACATTTAGTATTCACATCAAATATGTATGTAATAGCTAAATATTTAATGCGTCCACAACCATTCAAAAATAATAAAATAGAAAACAAAAGGCACTTGCCATTATTCCTTGTCGCCGAATAATGCATTTAGCTAAATATATTATAATTGTTAGTATTTGTTAATATACGAACGTACAGTAAAGAGGAGTTAGTGTAAGAGCTGAGTATTCAGCGACAAAAAATAAATCGGGGGTGTCGAGCGACCGATGGTTGGCGGAAATAGAACCGTAGTATGATAACAATCGGCTAGATCTTTCAGGCGAAGGTATGAATATAAGATATACATAAATACGCAGATGTACTGCGGGTGATCAAAAAATATGATTATGTAAGTAATTAATTAGAATTTGTGATAAAATGCATAAAGTATTATAAAGAATTTCACTCTTAACAATTGTGATGATTTTGCCATTAGTCAAAATTTATAAATACGTGTACAAAATTGATAAAAGGTACTTGTAACGTGAACAAACCGACCGACTACTGCGTAGGAAGCTACGCCGGAGTGAGTCCGTTACAGTCCAGGAACTAATATGTAAGCCGTTAGACAAATGCAAACTACGTCGTTATGTGCTGGATTATTCAAAATCATGTAAATCGTAACAACGTTATAATAATGTTAAGCATAAAAACTTTATAAAAACGAATTACCTGTGCTCCAGAGGCGAGGGTTAGTCAAATTGAAAACTTTTTCGGTTGCAATGAGTTAAAGAGAGAAGGCTCGGGAAGGGTTGCTGTGTAATGTTGACACGCGGTACTTTACGGCTTGTGTCCATTGAAAGTGTAGGAGACGATAATGAAATGAGATGGGCTTCAGAAGCTTGTGAATTTTGATTGCTTCGTTTGTGAGATAGTTGAAAAGAAATGTTGAAGAAATATCGGATAGGACGGATGGATGATGAGGATTTAAGGGATGTCATGTAAGTTGGAAGTTCTATATTTTGAGCTGCTTCTGCTATCGAGAACGTGCTGCAACAAAACAAAAAACAGCAAAATGCACTAATTCTATTAAAAAGCAATAGAAAACCGTGCCTGTTATTAAAAAGGAGGAAGAAAAAGTATTATTTACTATAAAATAAATAGGAATTCATTCGTTCACATTTTTTTTTCGTAAAAATATAAGGAGGTGAATAATCAATAGAGGTAGATTATTACAAATTGATTGTTTGCGCAATGAATTCCTATATATTTCACTAAACCAACGTGCAATTATTGTTACGTACTTCCCCTTTATACCTTAACGTTAATATTTCATATGTACATATATATTTTTTACCCTTTTGTATTTATTACATACGCCATTGAAAGTTACGAGTATTACTCATTTCAGTTGACGAATACATATTAGATAGATTTGTCGCGTCGTAAAATTAATGAGGAATTTCTTCAAATGTGTTCATAAAGTAAGTAAAAATTATTTTTGTACATTATAATGGCATTAAACGCAATAAAATCACCATTAACGTTAAAAAAATTAAGAATCTTTGCCATGTAAATATGCATTTATATATTTGGGTATTTCTGTAAAAATATTTAATATGTCAATATTTTAATTCTACCTATTCTATACTATATCGTGCTTTGGACACCAAAACCATGCTACGTGTATTCACACAGAAGATATATATGTTATAATATATAGTTTAAAAATAACTCAAATTTAATCGTAAGAAAATTAACAAAACAAAACAAAGATATGTAATGAGTTCAAAGCAAATTTCATCTGTCGCGTTGAACGCAACTGGAATGTTTGTTACTGAAAGTAACATATCGATAAATGTTCTAGAGTACAGCTGAAATTTGCATGTAGGTAATTGGCCTACATCATAAACATTTTTACTACCAATGAAAAATTGAATAGCACTAAGCGCGCGGGTGTTCAGTGACGGTACGTGCATCGAGTGGCGGGCCGCGGATTCGCTGACGGTACCGCGGTCGGCGGGGCGCTTAGCCACGTGGTCAGAGACACTGGCGGTAAAGACACCGAGATATCCGTGTAGACGACGTACCATTTCTAAACACCTCTGTAATTGGCTATTCGACAGCTCGGTGAATAAATTACATAAAACGTTTTCCCTGACGCAAGTAAGTAAAGCAATATCTGTTATAATGAAATACAAACAAAAATAATAGTAATTTCGTAAAACAACTTACAAGAAACGAACGCGCTTGATAGGCGCGAACGTCAATATGTATAAAAAATATATGCTGTCGTTATCACTATTCCGCAGATAGACTAAACTCAGCAGACCGTGACCTCGAGACGAGGTTACGACATTCAATCTCACACCGATTGTTTCCGCGCGAAATATAAAAACTGTGTTTTTGGTTATTTCTATCTAATTTTTATGTAGTTTTTGTAAAATTTGTCAAATAGCCAATTGCTGCCGTTCACTTCACCACTAACCAAATAGAGTAATATGTACATAGTGTGTAAGCATGCGTACCGATCTGTTTTTCAATAGTGTTTGAACTGTAAAAAATAATGTTAATGTTCTATAAGTTTCTCCGAAAATGACCATTGTAAAGCGAAGTATTTTACAACGTTGCTTAAGCAGAGTGTACCACTGTGCGCCAACATGCCTACATAAAGATAGCGAATCTGTGTAAAACTTGATTAAAAGGTCATGAATATAATAAAGTAACAAAATATATTAAGAAAAAAAAAATACGCATGTGGAATAAAAATATACAAATGAAATATAGAAACGTAGATAATAAAAATAAAAGTAAATATAATATAATGGATATATTACGAAGAGAATTTATTACTCGTGATTAACAATAGCTTCTCTGAAGAAGTTGCTCTGCCTCCAGGCAAACTGATGCGTACCATCACGGAAAAAACACGATGAAATACGTCATTAACATAATCGATAAAAATAATTCATTAAATATAATATTGGTCAGGTGGAGTGGGCCTGTGAGATCGTGTGTTGCACGTTTCACCGCAACGGGCCGGCTCGGCCACGGCGCAGGCAGGCAGTCCACCGAACGTTCAGCCACTTCATCGTGACACTCACAATCCATCGCCATGTGGCGAACGCACTCTATTCATCCAGAAACTCCCAGTTAGCAATGCATAGAGTACGTCGCTTCTATTTTAATGGATTAAATCTGATTAGATAAAATATATAACATACATCTAGTATAGAGTGGCCTATTGTTACTCTAAAAGTAAGGGGAGATATTGTTACATCTGATAACACAGGGGAGTATAAATGTATCCTAAATAAGTCTAGTATGTAGTTATATAATTATTATCGATTTATATTCTAAATTGGTAGCGGGGCGGGCAAACAAGACCGAATACTTCTCACATAATAGTAACTTACTTGACTTTACTCACTGTTCATTAAAATTGGCATTGTTTTCCAGAAGCGAGGACAAAAATGCAACGTTTACGGACAGTGCTTTGGTTGCAGGATTGTGCAAAAGAATTTCTAATTTCGCTGTATTCTGTTTTTCGTTTTCACAATTAGACCATCACACTCCGTCGCATCTACTAGTTACACGTGTAAATATAGAACTGCTATTACATTTCAACTAATTCTACACAAAACATTTTTGTTTGAATTTTGCTTTTTAATTCCAAATGTTATATATACATGTAACAATCTCGCGTTCGATATTAACTCTGCACGCTTATTTTCTACGTACATGTTATAATTACCAATAACATGTTACTTTGTATGCTATTGAAATATTGTGAAAATTTTTATAGAGCTTGCCTTAATCCTAAAAACAAGGACCGAGCGTGATGCCGATATTTTAATTGATATAATTTTGATATGCCAATTCACTGTCTAATGTAAAACCAATGACGAAACATGTAGTGTTTCGGTTATGCAAAAAATTTGAGGCCAAATTAATGATAATACTCAGAATACATAGGATAATAAACAAGTAGGTAGAAACTAGAACATTCCGTAAGGCGTATTACTCTAGGTAACTGTGGTTTAAGAAAGTAAATAAACGTTCTTAATCAAGTCATAAAAAGCACCTACGTCATTTCAAAGGTAAGACTCTAGGGTTAAACTATTAAGATAAACGCAGCGCAATTCATTGGTTGCATAAAAAGGGGGCACATGCTGAGTCGTCTTAATAAGCTCGTAGGTAAGTACTTCAAAGTGGTGGGAGTAACGCTTATACTAGTAATAATCACTACTTGGGACTACTCAGGGAGCAAATTATTAAAACTTGAAAAACACTCCGCAAATGAACCGAAGTGTCGGAAAAAAATGCAAATTTTAAACTTTTGGCAAACCTGCAATTGTTAAGCGATTAGATTTAT
>DWJK01003403.1:0-13183 GCA_018248815.1 Croniades pieria auraria
TCCTTAGTTCTTCCTCAAGTTGTGCCAGATGCTCGTCGAGCCGTAGCGTGCGTCCGTTATACGTGGCTAGTGTCAGTTTGTTTGGTGGGCTACCGTAACCTGGGGATTCTTAACACCCGCTGCCCCACCGTTACTATGACCGCCGCCTTGGCCAGGAATAACGGAGCGACCGGAAACTGGGGGCCGTTGCATGGTGGTGCTCGCCTCGATAAGTTTCGTAATAACATCCAACATTGACAATTTGTTCTAATATATCAGTTGGTAGACTGTACAATATATGCGTTAATCGAATTATCTTATATATAAAAAGCCTATACGAATTGCAATTTTTGTAAATCCCCATAAAACCTAAATTTTTTCGTTAAAAAGGAATTATATATTTAGATGAAATATAGTAACTATACCTGTTTACCAGTTTATAAGATGCCATTAATTAAAAATGTGATGTAGCATGAACGGTTTACAAAGTACGATTGTAGAGCTTTTTCACGAGTTGACAAGTTCAGTGATATTTATGTTTGTATTAAAAATACCTACGTTCAAAACGTCACTGATTATCATATTAATATAATTAGGAACATTTTTATAAAGAAGTTTTGTAATTTAAAAATAGTATGAAAAATATATTTACATTTTCGTTTCATTATTTTACATTTTGCGAAAATTCGCACGAGTAGGCTATATATGTATGTATAATATATATAAACGAAAAATGTTTTTATGAAGTCCCTACAAGAAAGACATCACGAGTTTTAACTGTTATGCATCGCGAGTTTTAACTATAAATATGTCTGTCCGTTGGTCGAATGGTTGCAAGCGCGATTGCCGATCGGGGGGTCCCGGGTTAAAATCCCGAGTCGGGTACTATTGAATTTTTCTAATTTGGAATTTCTATGACTGCCTCGTTGGTCGAGTGGTTGCAAGCGCAACTGCCGAACGGGAGGTCCTGGGTTCAAACCCGGGTGGGGTGCTATGGGAATTTTCTAGTTTAGAATTTCTAGTGGTGACTCAGAGTTTGGATTAGTGCCCGGTGTATGGGAGCTAAAGGGAACTGGTGAAACGTGGAAGTGTACTACACTCCTCTGCCTACCACTTCGAGGATTATAGGCGTGATGTTAGGGTTTTTTTTGTTATGTTACATTTGATGTATAAGTTGTATCATGAATATAAGGTTTTAATAAATGTCGTACAATTGAATTGTTAGCTCGTTTATATATATCAGGAGTGTCTTTATTTTTTTATATTTAAAGTACGTTCTATTTTTCATGAATAGTCACGATAACAGGCCTCAAAATGAAATTCTGATATAACAAATCTAGGTTAAAAAAACTAAAAAAACACGCTTTTATAGCACATCGAATTAAACAGTGAAAAATAATTTTGAATATACAATATTGTAGTTAGAAAGAAACTAAGGAACGAAAAATATTAGGAATATTGTGAAAAAAGCGTGGGGCGCTTTGTGCCATCTTTGTCGTAGATACGAGTATATCGAGCAGTGTTTAATAATTACTGTCTAAGAGTAACGAAAACAGTCAGCCATCGGCCCTGCGCCAGACAGGCTAACAGTTAAACCAATTATACCCAACTTGCGCCTGCGGCACGATAGGCTTTTTAGTTGGCCCATTTGTTATTACTTTATTTAACCAATTTGAATTTTGCGTCCATTACAAAAATTGTGACTGCGCTGAGTAAATAGGTACTACATAATATTACCGCGCCGCGGTGTGCAGAGCTGTGTAAATACGGCAAATTAAGTGTTTTGATTAGCAACGAAGAAAATCCAGAAGTTTTTTCACTACAGTGAATTTTGAATTCGGTTTTTTATTAACACCTAAGTAATTTGTGACGTAATTGCTTGTGACCACGGACATCGCAACGGATTTAAAACGTCAGGAAATGACAAAAATACTTTAAAATATAGGCGATTAATTTAAATGAAACTATAAATATAATGTATGAATATAACTCAAGACTCAACTGAATATAAGTCAACAAATCATTACCTACTTTTTTATTTATTTTTTTGCGTTCTACGAAACCATAACCACCGCATGCTTGTGGCCCCTATTAAAAAAGATAATACTACCGAATTCAATAAATTGCGCATGCGTAGACGTATACGACACGTAATGTTATTCCATCCAAAGCAGTGTATTATTTGCTATTGAAAAACGTCCAGATTATCTATTCGTTAAGAGAATTGTTGATCGCTTGTGATCTATAATGTTTATTTTTAATACGGGTATTTGTAATGCAAGTAGCGCAGTGTTCCATCGATAGTTGACATAACCAACAAAATTACAAAAGTTATGATGGATTGCAGTGCCGGCGGCGGTTCGGGCGAGCGGGCGCTGGAGAACGCGCCGCCGCGAGGTTTTTTCATTTCTGACACTTTTCACTTGAATCCTTCGCATTTTGTTACACAAGTGATTTGCTGACACATTCTCTTAGTACGCATGCATACAAGGTTCAAATTAATCAACTATTTTTTCTTGGAATTTTAATCATAATATGTTATTACATAATATTGGGTAGGTAACTTTCAAAGCGAGCTAATGATGTTTAAAGGTATTTCATTGTCACAGCAGCCTCGGCAAGTGCAGATACGGAACGTTGTTTACTTCCGTTATAAAAGTCGAGCAAGTGAAGACAGCGGTTAATCATCAACTAACGCACTCGACGCGCGTCGCTGTGGGCACTTGCAACGCGTTGTTGATAGTTTGCTTCGCGTCGTGTTTGTTTACACGCCGCTGCGCCGCCGGCTGGAGATCTGGCACGTTGCCATCGAAACGCGGTCATACACCAAAACATGCAGATTTCTCAGGAAAAAATACCGAGTGGATCACTTGCGAGCGTAGGTTTCCCGCGCCGCCTAGTGCGCGCTCGACCACGCCGCGCGCCGCCAGCCCGCTGCGCGCACCATTGTTTCCGATTTCATAATACACTCCTTTAAACTTACAATTAACTTTCGATAAGGAGTTATCGCTGACGCTTGGGTGCATCGATTTGTGTGAATAACTAGTCAGTAGGGCCGAGCGGCGGGCGTCAAGGCCGCACCGTCGGGCCGCAGCGCACGCGCACTCGACGTCGCGCGACACCCGTCACATCGCTGCCGTCCGCAGCCCTCTACGGCCCGTTCATGTTCCTGTTCACTGACACTCGAGTGTGCACTGTCGGATTGACCGACGATTGAGGTACAGTTTACACTACCGCTAATTATACATTTCATTTGAATTTTAATTTAAGCGTTCAGTTTATTATAATATGCAAAGTGGACATTGCCAGAGTGGGTCGCCCCGTGCGGAAATTAAAAAGACAAATGTGTGGTTTTGTTTTTGATTAAAACGAGGGTAAAATGATCGGGATGCCATATCTAATACTAATAATAAATTTAAGCGACATACAGTTTACAAATCATAACCATTAAGAAAACTATTTAAAATGTAGTAATCGGACACTTTATAATGTCGGTTCATCATATTAGGTGTTTGCAAATTACACGTCCAGTGTTCGTGCCGAACGAAACGAAACAACACTAATGCTATTAGTACAGCTATACAGTACGCTTGCACTAGTTCCGATGCTCAAATTAAATTACTGGAGAAGGCAGCGCGGAAAAACGTTTCAGTGTAGCAGCCGACAAGTGTTGAGCCTGCACATTGGTTAATGCATTGTTTTCGGACGCGGCCGGCTCGTTCTGCACCTGCCCCGAGTGAATATTGTTGGTTTGACCGCTGCGGTATTTTCGCACTCAGGAACTGTACATACATGTCGGGAAAGAGGTTATACGTTTTTAGTTTTAATGTACTTACTAAGTGACTAAAATCGCACCATTATTAAATTGTTTCCTGGCGGTAACAGTGTCAAATTAAAAGCAGAGTGAATTGAAATAAGAAATGAATAGCCGTCGTACTCATGTGTCGTAACTAACGCGTGAGCAGGCCGGCGCGCCGTATGGACGCGGTGTACCCGGAGGCCGCGTCGGCGCTGGCGCGCGGTCGCCGCCGCCGCCGCGCTGCGCCGCGCCTGCGCCACCGCACTGCGCCCGTCACCTTCGCCGAGATCAAGGTTTGAACACGTACACCTACACCATAAGGGGCTCCGAAACTTTTTTACATTATGGACTTCGCGCTCATCCTCGCAATTTCACCTGGGCACAAGACAGTGTCACCATAGTTCGCAAATCAATAAGTCAACACACCGGCAGTGGTTATATTACACGAACGGGACGTGTACGGTCCTACATTATTATTATTGGTGATCAGTGGGAGAAGTATATTCCACCGTCGACCCCTCATGATTTAAAATTTAGTTGACCTGCATATTTTTAATATTAATAAGGCAATGTCCGAATAACTGAATCTCAAATTTAAATTAAAAAGCCGCTTACAATTCACGAGTTAATATCGTCCGAAAGTCACCAATCTTACCGCTAACTTATTTAATGATTCACCGACAGTTTAAACTACTTCCAGGTGATTTAGGAACTTAGAAATAGGTATGGAAATAAGTATGGAGGTAGATTATTAGATATAAAGAAATGATGGATATAAAGGAAAAAATCAGAAATCAAATTCTCATCTCAAAGATTCAGAAAATTTTGATTTAAAACTTTCTGAATAATTTTCTGAAATATAGTGTTTTTGAGATATTACACTCCAGTCGCAAATGAGTGATATGTAAAACAGGGCTAAGTTCGTTACAAAAAATCTGTAAGATTTTGCACTCCGATAACGGCTTCTTGTGTGTCTGAAGTGCATTTAGGTTAAAACAGTGTGAAAAAATCATTACAGGAAGTCGATGAAGATAAGGAGGAATGCGAGGACGCGAGCAGAGCGAGCACAGCGAGCGTCGCGAGTGTAGCTGAAGAGAGACGGCGACGGCCGGATGTACTCGGCGAGAGGCTTGAGCTGCTCGATGAACGGCTCGACCGCGAGTTCACCGCCTTCCGCAGAAGACGCGTTCGCCGTCAGCCGCTGCGCGAGCCCGACGAGCTGCCGGCCGAGCAGCGCCCCGAGCCGGCGGCCGAGCGCGCCGCCAGCGAGCCGCGCGCGGGGCCGGCGCCCGCGTGAGCCGCCGCTCCGCTCGTGTATATGTTTAAACCAACGAAGGCACTCTGCATTTTGTATCCGTTGCAGACCAACGGATGACTCTTCTTTCGATTTAATCACGACGTGCATACCCAAATATCGGTTACGCATGTAATAGGCTGTAGAGTTCTTATTCTTAAACATTCTACAGGTAGACGTCTGCTTGGAATCTTCAGACGCAGACATTTTTGTAATCCACCTGTTGCTGCTGCCAAGCTTACTTTATATGAACTAGTCAGAGTTATTCCAACTGTGTAAATGTAGATGTCAAACAAATAAGGCATTCAGAAGGAATTGACTCAATGACGCGTGGGTGCAGGTCTGTCGCGCCGCATACGAAATGCATTTATGTATGTAAAATTAAAACCAACCACCTTAGCGATATGTTTCTAAGCAAAGCATTGCACGGAGCGGACTGCAGCAGCCCCGTGCGGCTGCAGGCGCGGCCGCGACCACGGCCGATAAATAACGCCTGTAATTTTCCCAAAGGGGTAGAGGAGTGTGGTTCTCCCAGTTTTCACCAGTTGCGTTAATGTAGTTATGTAAATGTTCAGAAGAAATTATTGTGTAATAAATAATTCGTTTATAATTCCGGAGCCAGTGGTTGTTCGACTTGCAAAATTTACGACTTATATTCGATATACATATGTATGTACGTAAGTACCTGCGAGCTATGATTACTACTATCAGTGTTCAACCACACTGATTTATATCTTGATATTATGTGTTATTTTTATGATTTTTCAACATTTTCAGGCCAAATATTTATCTAAGGACGCTCTCGAACAAGAAACTAACAGCGAGTTCAAACTGTAGATATGCTATGTTGCAGAAAAATATGTCAGATACGAGTATATTGATTAAAATAGTGTGTATTTAACATTTCTTCAAATTGTTTGAGGCCAATTTTGGGAAATCCTCGTTATTTCCGTTGCTGAATTCCAATAAGACACTTGGCCATACAGCCACAGATTCAGTGTGGATACAGTTTAGTGCTTCAGTACGGGCTAGTGTCGGGTTGTGCTAGATTGTTATGAAATAATCTTACCATAGGCCGGACACGCTTGTTTACCTCATATTGCGATGATCCCTATTGTTCACTTTTCAATGATGTGGAAAATGATTATTACGTTGTTAGTTTTATAAAAGGTATGGAATTTTTGACTGCCTTGTTGGTCAAGTGGTTGCAAGCGCGACTGCCGATCCTGGTCCTGGGTTCAATTCCCGGGTCGGGTACTATTAGATTTTTCTAATTTAGAATTAAGTGATTCGGAGTCTAGAATAGTGCCCGGTGTATGGTAATAGGCTCACCGCCTATTCCGTGGTACGTAAACGTAACTGGTGAAACGTAGCAGTGTACCACACTCCTATGCCTACCCCTTCAGAGATTACAGGCGTGATGTTACGCATGGAATTTTTAGGAGACGAATAAACTCGTAAACTTTTCTTCTAAAAATGACAGAATCTAATCTCTTGCAAATTCATGGGGTTCCTACACCGATGCGACACTCGTTATGCGTATCGAGATTTTGAGAAAGTACATGCATTTGTTAATAATAATATTAATAATAATAAAATCTGTTTATTAAATTTATGCACCATATATGTACATTGCATTTATTGAAATGGCAATAGGGCCTGGCTCAGCTTTTGCTGACGCGGGGCTGGGCTCCCGGACAGCGCTGGTTTTCAGCCAGTCCTGCCTCCCTAGGGTCTGGTGCGGGAGTGACAGTCGATCCCCCGGTTCTCAGCGGATACATCTATATATTTTGCCAAGTCTAATTGTACTGCAACGTAACAATATTAGAAAGAAAAAGACAATAAAAAAGGGGTAGAAAAATAATGAATGTAAAAACATACAAAAATACACATATTTAAACTTGTTTGGGATCCTTTCGAATGTTACTTATAGAATAAATTTAATTTAATGTCGTACGCCGGGGGGGCGGCGAGTCGCACTCGTGGGTTGCGACGGTGGCACCCTCCGTTACTCAATTTGCCGAGCCGCAACTAAACGTGTAATAATGAAGGCTTCGTCTCGATGAGCTAACGAGGTAGTATCGCGTTGCGCACTTAGCTCGACTAATATTATTGATATGTATGTAGAATGCTTGTGCGATTAGGGTCACAATAATTCAATTTCGGAAATCGTTGTGGACGTTTCCAATGTATTTTATTCTTGGTGAAAACTGAGGAAGATCTAGTGAATGAAATATGGGTATATTTTAATTGTAGTAACTGCCAATATCATCAACCCTTTTATCGTTCCGCCGTCAGCCAGGGGCCTGCTCTCAGACGCCGACAGCACGGACGGGGCAAGCCGCGGACTCGCCCCGATTTCAGAACATTTTGGAGAAGTTGAAAGAGTGTGCGGGTTTTCCTCGCTGTTTATATCGTTGCGATAGATTCGATCTTGCCATGTTTAATTACGGCCACACAACCGTTATTTAATTTTGTTATTATCTGTAACTAAATCCTCTGTAAGTCTTAGGTTTTATATCAAATACAGATATCTACTTCGTTCGCCCGTCTGACGGCTACTGGGGATGGTTAATAAGATGTTCTATTTTGAAAGTTTCCAAAGATTATATAACTAGGTAGGTTTCCTGCACCATTGTAAATACCTGGCTGTTAGAGAACTGTCGGGTATGCATATATATAAAGAAATATACGCTAGATAGCGGTGAATACTTATCGCCTGTTTATCTGTCCGGGTTTACTGTTTGATGTAGGTGTCACTGTACATGTTCGTATATTGTAAACGTGTTACTGTTATATTATAAAATAGAAAATCAAAACCGATTTTTATTCTATCAAAATCGACGAGTCCGAGAGAAATTAGGAACGTAGGTACTCGTGGGGTCAGTAAATAGAGGTACAGAAAATTTCAATTAGACAACTCACTTTGCAATGCAATAAATGAGGAAAATATGTTTTCCGGAGAAAAAATAACAGGGCGTCCATTAATCGCCTGTACTCATAGAGAGGGAAGAGGTGTAGTGAAATTTCATCAAATCTCATTTAAAGCGAACGACAGGTTTTTCATAATCTAACGTCAACTATTTAATTTAAATAATGTACAGGAACATTCATGAAAATAAAGTGACATGTGTAAAAATATACAATAAATCTGAAGGCCGTGGAGGCGTCATATCTCCCCAAAGGAAAAGAAGAGGGGACTACATAATTCTCGTAACCACCTATGTAAGTGACTAGGTGCTCGGAACGTGCGGCGTGCCGGAGCGCGGCAGCGGAGCCGACAGGTGATTTTTAGCAACGTGCACCCGGCAGCTGTATTCCTGATACTCCCTGATTGGTTCAGATTTACAAATACAGCAGCACGCTGCCAAATATGATGTAAAAACGTTGCGGAATGCGTTACATTTTAAAATAAAAACAAATGTATTCTTGTTTCACTGTAATGTAATTATTGTACAATAGAAATAAATAAATAACACTCTCAGCCACTCCTCAACGAACATGTTCAATAAATAGGCACTAATATGTACATCTGCATACAACAACTTAGCGTAAACATCTTAACAAACAACATGTAAATTATACTTCAAGTGACACAAGTCGGTGTTTTCCAACAATACGCTTTTGACATTTACCTACATTTACATTCATAGATTCAGGAACATCGGTATCTTACGTACATGTAACGTAGATATTTGATCTACATAATCTCGTTCATTCACGACTTTATAGATTTCAATAACAAAACAAGTCTTGCGATTAGTTGTGATTATTGAAAAAATTAAATACACAGTTATAGCTTAATATTATACGTAAAACATAAAAGGTGAATCATCGCGGTCCACTTGGTATTTAACTTTCATTTAGCATGATGTGACGACGTGAGGGGTTTACGGACTGAAAGTATCACAAGTCCTCGTAAGGTGCGTCTTTCGAATGTGACACTAACTTCAGCAGCTGGTGTTGGGCCGCATTTGGGCGATCCCGGCCGCGCTCGAGCGAACTCAGTCGCGCTCGGGCGAACTCGGCTGCGTTCGAAGATCACAATTGTATTTTTTAGCAGGTACACTACTCGATATAAAACCTACCTTATGATTTAACACCTAACAGTACAATATAAATTTATTGAGTATAATGTTCAGGTAGTCGGATGCTATTTAGAATTCGAGATACGTTAAAATATTTTTTCTACAATTTACAGTTACGTCGCTCATCGAGCTATACACGTTCGGGAACGTTGGATATACATTTCCATTGTAAATACATCTATAATTAAATATTTACCGCTTCAAACGTACTCGTGTGTCATAAAATTTTCTAAATAAATATTCATTTTAAAATAATACTAGATCGATACTTACAGTCGTGGACTTTTAATACTGTACAAAATATAATTATTTGTCTGCTTTTGAGTGCACCTCGTACTTTGTTCGGCTGCGTCGACCAAACCTGGAACATCCGCTCGAGCTGAGCGATTAGCGGACACGAGGAGCTCGCATGCGGAACTCATTCCCTATCGGAGCACGTTTCATAGCGAGGCTGGCTCGCAGGGAACGGTTAATGGACGGTACGATAAGACACTATCTTTTTCGTCGGATGCGAGCCGAGCGGCTGCCGTTCAGCGCGCCTCCACGTCGTCCGTCAGCAACTCTGTCTCGGCAGCCGACGGTATTGTGTGCAACTGGCGCGGCGTCGGCAGCGCGCCCGGCGATGGCGGTGGCTCCTCCGTTGATATCGCCGGCTGCCGAGTGAGCCGCGGCCGCGCACCGCCCGGCGCACCTCCACTCGCGCCACCCGCCACACCGCTCGCTGCGCCGCTCCCGCCCGAGCGCGACGTGCGCCACGTACCCGTGGACGCCGTTGCGTTTGAGCCCGACGAATCGTTTCGCGACGATGAAAGATTCGAATCCTGCGAGGTTTTTCGCGCCACTAGCCAGGAGGCCGCGCGTCGCGGCGGTGGTGGCGGCCGTCCGTAAGTTCGCCAAGAGTCGGACCGCGACGACGAGAATTCCACGGACGATGATACGGAGCCGGCCCGTGCGGGCGGTGCGGGCGGCTGTCGCGGTGCGGGGGGTGCGGGTGTTGTGGTCCGGCGGCCACACGAACGCAGCCAGCGTAGCAATCGCTCACCGCCCGCCTCGGGTGCCGGCGTTGAGCCGCCCGCCGTCGCGCCGCCCGCTGGCAGCAGCCTACGGCAGGCGCACGCGGCGCCGTGCTGGCCGCGTGACGAGCGCTCCGCGAGGCTGTTCGTGTTGGCCGGCGTCTGACGATTGCTGAAGTTGGAGGAATGCCGGCAGCGGCCGATTCCGCGAGTCACTCTCGACTCTTCGATCGCCTTACATACGAGAGCGCAGTCCTTTTTGAATTGCTTCGTAAGGATTGCGTATAAGAAGGGGTTGCAGCACGAATTGAGTGGCAGCACGAACACCGTGAAAACTTTCGCTTCTTCGAGAGACACGAGCTGCGCCCCGAACGCGGCCGTTAGGGCAAAGAACGCTATCGGTGACCAGCACAAGAAGTCTGTAAACACGAGAAGGGCCATACGTTTTGCGATACGCGAATCGTTGGAATTCCACGCCTGTGAGCCTCGAATTGCGCAGTACATCTTCAGATAGCAGCCCAGTAGGACTAGAAAGGCAACACCGTTAATGGCGAGCAGTGCTACCACATAGCCGAGGGAGGTGGGCGTGCTGGTCTCGAAGGGTAGACACACGGCGAACTTGCGGTAGTCAGAGACGCCAAGCAGCGGCAGTGCGGCGGCCGCCAGTGAGAAAGCCCAGCCGGCCGCCATCACGACGGCAGCGTGCCGCAGCGATAGGCGCTTGTTGAGGTGCATGGCGTGTGTGATGGCGTAGTTGCGTTCCAGCGTGATTACCGCTAGGGTGTACACCGACAGCTCGGAAGAGAGCACGCCGAGGAAGCCGGCGAGCCGACAGCCGCCCGACATCTGCCAGGCGATGGCATGCGCGCGGAACTCTCCCAGCGTGCCGGCGTCTACCACCGCCAAAAAGCCTGTAGGCACATAAGAAATAGATTCAGACATCTAATCACGCAGCCGCTTAATACAAAAATATTCAGAGGTTTTGCTATGGGAGCCAGACGGCACATAATAATAATTACCAGAGTTGATCACCAAAATATTCGTCCCCGGTACGATAGAACTTTGGAGTAACCGGTTCACTAAGAGATTTACGGTTAAGTTAAAACTGGATAAATTTAAGGAGAGGTAAAAATTTATCGGAATTGTATTGGCGACTCACCTAGGTAAATACCCATGAAAAAGTCTGCAGCGGCGAGGTTAGTGACGAGGAAGCGCGGCACGTCGATGCGGCTGCGGCTGAATACGAGCACGAAGACGACGGTGCCGTTGCCGAGCAGCGCTAGCAGGAACACGGCCCACACGCCGCAGCGCAACGTCCACCAGTCGAACAGGTCCACACACGGCAAGAAAGGCCCTGGAGTGAGACGCACGAGCGAGGCTCATGAAGTAACATAGGAGGATGACTTTTTGGGAAGATAAAAAAACGTTAACTATACATTACCATATATCAACAGTTACATATACATTAATTTTCTTTTAATTATCATCATTCATCATTATCAGCCTATACAGCCTATCAGTCGCCAAAGAGCTCGATCTTCGGTTCGTCGCGTACAACTGCTGTCAGCCACTTTGCTTATATCGTCACTCAATCTAGCTGGAAGGCGTCCTACGCAACATCTGCCAAGATGCGGTCTCCACTCCAGAACACGTCTACTCTAACGGTTATCGATTCTGCGACAGATGTGACCAACCCACTGCCACTCCAGCTTGCTAATCCTTCGGGCTATGTCGATAACTTTGGTTCTCTGTTGGATTGTCTCATTTCGGATTCGATGACTCAGAGAGAGGCCAAGCATAGTCCTCTCTCTCCATAGCTCGCTGAGCGACCTTAAATTGGTGGACCGGTCGCACCGCGAGTGTCCACGTTTTGGCTCCGTATGTCGTAACAGGTAGGACGCACGCAATTAAGTTTTTTGTCTTCAAGCTTTGCGGTAGCGGTGACGAAAAAACCTGACGAAGTTTCCTATAAGCAAACTTCCCTCTCGAAGTTATTTCTACCAAACTGCTAGACTTGCTCGAGGCAGTCATACTCCTGCACAACCTCGAGAGTGCCTCATTGAGAGTAATCAGTTCCGGGAGGACACGTTCATTGAACATTACTTTTGTTTTGTCTAAGTTCGTCCGGAGACCGATACGAGCAGAAGAATCAGCCAGGCTACTCAGCATATATTGCAAATCCTGCACGGTTTTAGCCAGAATGGCGATATCGTTCACAAATCTTAATCGTGAGAGGTACTCGTCGTTAACGTTTATGCCCAGCTCTTCGTGAACAATTTGGGGGAAATAACGTCTCACTCCTGAATGCAGGAGGATAGATTCAGACGGCTGATTACGAGTATGTACTTGGACAGCCATAGACGCAGCTTCATAGAGATCTCTCAGCATTTGGACATATCGCCAATTTACTTGGCACCGTTCCAAGGACTCCAGAACAGACCAATTTCAATAGAGTCAGGGGCCTTCTCATAGTCCACAAACGCTAGGCACAGGGGCTGATTGGGTCTTGGATCTTCTGTATAATCTCCCGCACTATGTGAAAATGGTCTATGTTGCCGTATCCTTTTCGAAACCCGGCCTTTTCGGGGGGCTGGAATTCGTCAAGTCTACGCGCGAGACGATTCGTAATGACTCTAGAAAACACCTTATGGACATGGTTCAAGGGGGAAATGGGTCAGTAGTTCTTCAAAAGGGATTTATCACCCTTTTTGAAGAACAGGACGACAATGCTCTTGCTCCATGTCTTTGGAGTTCTCCCCGAAAAGAGGACAGAATTGAATACGTGTTGGAGCTGCACAAGTACAGGTTTTCCTCCTGTCTTTAGCAGCTCCGTAGTAATTCCATCATCTCCGGGGGCTTTTCCATTTTTAAGCTGCCCTAAAGCCATCACGATTTCGTCTTGGCTGACTTCTGGCAGCTCCTTAATACCGTTAAACTTCCGCAAGAATCTCCGGCCTAGAAGTGACGACTTTCCCATCAACTGCAGTCAGCTTCGTCAGGTGGCTTCGGC
>DWJK01003404.1:0-13182 GCA_018248815.1 Croniades pieria auraria
CTGTGCGTGTGCAACTGGAAGAGGAATCCGAGGCTCGTTTGGACTTGGAACGTCAGCTGGTTAAGGCCAACGGCGAGGTTCAGCACTGGCGATCCAAGTTCGAGGCTGAGGCTGCTGCTAGGGCTGAAGAGATTGAGGAGATCCGTCGCAAGTACTCCGCTCGCATTCAGGAACAAGAAGAACAAATTGAAACCCTCATTGTTAAGATCAACAACATTGAGAAGCAGAAGTCCCGCTTGCAGAGCGAGGTTTGTACTTGAAACATTTCTTGCTATTGCCTTATTACTGAAAAAGGGTAATGAACACTGCCTACTAGTGCTAAATAACATATATTTGTAGGCATTTTGTATCTCTGTCTCTGATTCAATAGCGTATGTATTACATGTGCAGGATTACTTAGCCAAGTATTAGAATTTTGTAAAAGGTGAAAAAACTCTTGAGAATTGAAACAAAACCATGCCTTATGTCCCTTTATCTCATTACGTGTACGTCACAATTTTCGATTGATCCACTGAATATATTTAGCAAAAAATCACTCAATGCACTAAATACGAATTTAACCTACGTCATTCAGGTTGAAGTGCTCATCATCGACTTGGAGAAGGCGAACGGAACAGCTCGGGAGCTGCAGAAGAGGACGGAGCAACTGGAACGTGTGAACATCGAGATCAAGTCGCGCCTGGAAGAGACCGTCCAGCTGTACGAGCAGTCGCAGCGCGACCTGCGCAACAAGCAGACTGAGCTGCAGCGCGTGTCGCACGAGCTCGACAAGACCCGCGAACAGAAGGACGCTCTTGGCCGCGAAAACAAGAAACTGGGTGGTAAGGATACTTGCGTAATCAGGATTTTATCGCGATCTTTTATAATGCACCTTGGAATGATGCAGATAGTCAAGAACAAGATTTGCTGAAAACTTTTGTTTGTCTACACCAGATTTTTTTATGGTATGGAATTTGATTAGGAATGTGAAGCTAGAAACAAAAAAATTTAAGTCGTTAATTAATGAATGTTCTTTTTAATAACATTTTTGATGATGTCAAAACTAAGTTGTCGTAAAAATTTCGAGGTTGGCGACAATATCTAAATATGCACTACTACGGCTACAAGCATCTAAATATAAACACATAATTCGTCAAATAAATAATTGTTATATGTATTTAGCCAAAAACATGCCTCTCCATGCTTATATATTTACGCATATTTTACGCTCTGAATTGTTGTATTTAAATTATACACTTCAAAAATACGAAATATGATAAAATATTTTTGGTTTTAGATGTCTTCTTTTGCGTAAGAGTTTCATAATGAATTTTTTTCATACAAGTGGGTCAAAAATGGTACATTCTCATTGCTCAGATGGTTAGACTTTATCAAAACAAAATTCTCGAGGCTTATTCTATGCTTTCCCATTTTTAAATCAATATGGGCAGCAGCGTAGACGAAGGTTTTTTCCGCGATTCTCAATTCGCACGGCTAATGTCGAGAATATTACCAAAAATCCTTATGAAAATGCGCAAATGCTCATTAGGCTTGTGTCCAGTTGTGGACTGAGGCAGACTGATCATGATGCTGATGATGTTTGAAATTGCGCACGCGTTCATTGCAGAGGACTTACATATGTATGTCCAGCTGTAGACTGAGACAGTTTGACGATGTTGTTGATGATGCTGCCATTAATAGGTAGGTAATGGTACCGTGTTGAACTGTATCCAATACTTTCAGACGACTTGCACGACGCTCGCGCCAATCTCACCGAGTTGACCCGCCGTCTTCACGAGCTCGAGATCGAGCTGCGCCGTCTTGAGAACGAGCGAGAGGAACTCACCGCTGCTTACAAGGAAGCCGAGGCTGTAAGTCTATTCTTTTAACATTTCATATCTCTCATCAGGCGTGCTCTATATTAGGAAGCATCTGGGCTTCCCATCAGGCGAGACCGCGGCCAAGCGCTAGCCTATCATATAATAAAAAAACTCTCACATAGGTAGGGTTACGCCACGCCGCAGGAAGCTTTTCATATTCTTCACCTCAGTTATTTGTCTGATAGAAGTTAAGTATCTTAAATAGAAAGGTTTCTTTTTCTCACGTGGTATTATGACTATGAATCATTGGAAATCTATGGAAATGAATTCAAATCCTTGTTATATGCGCTATTTCTTTTCAGCAGTTTAATTTATAGGGCTTTATTCGAGGCGCAGGGATGCCTGGATAGCATTTTCTCTCAGGTCATTGAAATTTTTAAATTGCGTATTTTCATACTAGACCAGCTTCTTGCATATTTTATTTACAGGTGATGACACTATGTCTATATTCCATAATAATCGTTTAATCAAAATGAATACTTTTAAATCTATTTTTCTTACTTTGTTTCCTAAAACAAATCAGTTTGGCTAACAACAAAAATCTCACTGGAATCTTATTTTGATAATATTGCAATTAGATCACTGCACAAATAAAAGCTAAATATGTACGTCAAATACATTAAAACTTCGTCTCCGTTCATTTAAAGAATGGAGTAATGATGTCTTTCAGTGCATAACATATTTAATGCAGTCGATGCATAACGTATTTAATGCAATTATAATTCATATTCAATGCACTGCGGGAAATACCTCATTTTAAATATATTTAACGAAAACAATTTCTTTTTACTTTTTGTTTTATACTTAATTCAAAATACTTCTTATTACTGTAATTGATAATGATGGAACATCAAATGTATATTCGGATATCAAAGCGCTATGAAATGAAATTTATTGAAATTTAGTTGGAATGGAATTTATTTTTATGTTACGTTTATTCCAGTTTTATTTAAATTATTTGCAACCACCTTTTCTATATTATATAATAGTTAATATATCCTACTTTGTTAGAAAATCACGGTTTATAATATTGAAGATTGCAACTTTGTTAAAAAAAAACGGTTTATAATATTGAAGATTGCAACTTTGTTAAAAAATCACGGTTTATAATATTGAAGATTGCAACTTTGTTAAAAAATTACGATTTTTAATATAGAAACTTGCAATAAATGAAACACCTTCAATGCATCTTGGAGTACGTGCGTTAGGATAAATTCGTAGAATAGTATTTTAATAGCTGCAAGACATCCGAAATAGCTCTGGCCGTTTACTAGTAATCAAATACGCGTTAGTCGCTCTAACGTGACATGACATACCAAATTAATGTCTATTTTAGTTAAAGTCATTAGCAACACATTGGCAGCGGTTCAGAGGGGATCAGCAGCAAACCAATTACACATCAACATTTGCCAGAACCTCAACCGATACCAACGACGAGGAATATTTATAGAATCACGAGCAACGAACAAAAGTCGAAGATGCGTCAACGTCTTTTACTTTTGTTCTGAATGACCCGAACAATTTTCAACATTTTCATTTCGCAATGGCTCGACAATTATATGTTATAACATACATTATGATATAAAAAATGTCGCAACGTGTTATGTATTCAGTTTGCGTATGTCAAAAACCCATTCTCGCTTAATGGTCGCACAGATCTATTAGCAAATTGAAAATTTCATGAATCAATACAAAAATAACCCTAGAATACACACAAACAATTTACTCTATGAGATCAGGTTAGACGAGATTCAATGAGATTATATTAGATGATTAGACCAATTAAATATTTGAGTGATATATGCCTTTTGTATTTGAAAAACATATTCGAAGTCTGTAATTTATTTATAGCTCTTCTCTGCTATCTGGCCAAAGATAAAATCTGAGTAAGCCATAGACTCTATTCTTAAGAGATCTGATCTGACGAGCTATAGACAGGTATAAATATATTTGTATCTAATAAGTGGTCCAAAGTTGACACTTTTGATGAATATCTAAGGTGATCTCAGTTGTTTGGATCGCTGTTAACAGAATCTCAGACCCGTAGATATAACCTTTTGATGATGAGTTGTAGTTATACGTATTATCTTTGTATCGCAGGGCCGCAAGGCTGAGGAGCAACGTGCACAGAGGCTGACCGGAGAACTGGGTCAGTTCCGCCACGAAGCCGAACGCCGCCTCCAGGAGAAGGATGAGGAGATCGAAGCCATCCGGTAAGATAGTATACCTGTAAAGACAGTTTATCACTTGGTGAAACAGACAAAGATGATATACAAAACACAGTAATGCACACACAGAAATCACTATGGTAATATACAGTCAGATATACATATATGAGTACATCTAATATATATACAAGTAAAATATTTTAAACTTCAAATCACTTTCATCGCGGTCTATGCAATTCGCAATATTAGCATATCTATTCGCTCACAGTACCTACCAGCTATAATAAATATAAATTTTCTATGTTTCCATAATCTACTGTTATTACGATTATTATGAGATGAAACACAAAAAAAAAACATTTACCTGTAAACGCACTGTCATTAACTTGATACTGATCTATATTAATGTGGAGCTTGATACAGTACGCAGACTACAGTATGAGACCGCCAATTAGGAACTGTTGACTAAACGTCAGTATCGAGTTTCACACCCCACCATTATTACTCTCTACCGTTGAGTGACGAAGTCATACAACAACGCAATCTTAAAATTTCTGCATACACAGCCATGACATGTTTTAGCTGGACGCCGGCCAGTTACAGGTGATATAATTATTGATGCAATCGATGGAGATTTCGATAATATATTTAAAGATACTATTATATTTCATTGAACTTCATACGTACTATTAGCAAACGTTGTGTATATTTCGCTGCAACCAGGTATTTTCGTCTCGATAACACGCACATCCGCATATAAAGTAACACTAAAAATTGGCACGAATTCTGTTTAAATATAACAGCTCCTCTGATTGGCGAACATTAGCGGTGCAGATATAAGAATATTGGCACATCGATGGTGATGAAATGTACAAAAGTCCACGACGTTTCCTCCGTGTCCCAGTTACGATAACCTCGGTGCCTAATGGCACACGTTTGAAATTTCAGTCAACACTTGGATCGACATTAATCTTTCATCCATCATGCCCCCGGTTAAGGTGCCCGAATACAAGTGGAACAAGCCTCCCACCGCTGTGTATGAAGATAATTATGGATACGGGATAAACTATTATCAGCCTATGATTGACTACATAGCGGCCAAAGAAAAAGGTGTTGCAACGAAGCCGCCTCATTTACCGTGGAGCAACGAGAGGGGGCTGGACAAGTATAGATTCGATAAACCGATCCAACCCTATTCAGAAGAAGACGTGTCTAGACTTTCGCGCGAAATATCTGAGCAAGCGAAAAAGGATCTCAATACATTTACTGTGGGAAAACGATCTCCATTGTCAGTGATTGCGACCGCAGCAGCAGCAAACGTTACAAAACACGTTGGAGTTGAGAGTGTTGTAACGAAAACAAAGAAGAAGAAAATGGACAGGGAAAAACTTGAAGCAGAAAGACAGAAGAAGTTGCTTAACGAAATTGAAAAGGAGATCGAACTATACGATATCAATGTGAACGTTGGAACCGAATTAAAACGCAAAGCCAAAATGTACCGAGGTAAATCAGCAAAGGCCATCGCTCAAACACTGCTATATGAAACAAGACAAAAAGTGGCAGATGGCCGATATAGAGCTCCTATTTTGCCGATTCCATTACCAAAAGTAAAAGTGCACATTGACAGAGACATAAGTGATTATACTCAAAATTTGCGATCGAAATTATCCGAAAATAAATATGTAGAATCCGTGACCGAAGTTGCTAGATCCGTGCGTGCGATATCCCCGACGACGTGCATTGTCAAAATCGAAACGGAAATCCCCGTTATAAATACCGATTATGTATATAAGCTAAATGAGTTGAAAGAAACTATAAAACAATTCGAAAATCTAAGTACATACTTAATGTTCGACTCCAGGTATATACTAAATCAACAGACCGCATGTATATGTTTAGTGAACAGTGATAAGTGTTTTGATTGTTGATTTTGTTGTAGCAAGCAAACCAGCATCGAAATCGAGCAGTTGAATGCCCGCGTCGTAGAGGCTGAAACTAAATTGAAGACGGAGGTGACACGCATCAAGAAGAAGTTGCAGATCCAGATCACCGAGCTTGAGCTGTCGCTTGACGTTGCCAACAAGACCAACATCGATCTCCAGAAGACCATCAAGAAGCAGTCTTTGCAGGTACCGCTATATATTGGCGTGATCATTAAAAAAAAATGAATGAATTCAAAAAGAGTAATAAATACAATGAGTGTTTCATGTGTATAAATATTCACGAGACATTTAATAGTAAATTCAAGAAACTTCAATGTTTTTGGATAATATGTATTTATCGTTTTATTCAATATGCAATTATGAAAAGATAATTTAAGCACCTCCTAACCATTTCATTTTCAGCTCACTGAAATCCAAACCCACTACGATGAGGTACAGAGGCAGCTCCAGGTGACCCTTGACCAATATGGCGTCGCCCAGCGCAGAATACAGTCTCTTACTGGCGAGGTCGAAGAGATCCGTGGCAACTACGAGCAGGTAACATAAAATTTACTGTTGAGTCATTCGGACTTTTGACTTTCGTTAAAAATAGGTTGTGATGATTTTGTTCATAGATACTACAGTAATTAGCGTGTTTTCTTTTATAAGTTTCTGAATGTAATGTGGGTTTTTTTGTAGGCCCTCCGCGCTAAGCGCACCGTCGAGCAGTCGTACGAGGAAGCGCAGACCCGCATCAACGAGTTGACCGTAATCAACGTCAACTTGTCCAGCAGCAAAGCCAAGATCGAGCAGGAGCTGGCCGTCGTGGCAGCCGACTACGACGAGATCACCAAGGAGCTGCGCGTCGCCGACGAGAGATTCCAACGCGTTCAGGTCCTTTTCTCTCGCTCTCTTGAATGGCTTATTATAATTTTACATTACTATTTAAAAATACATGGGCGTCGTCTATTTCAGTCTCTCTGAATTAATGATAGCCATATCAATGCGATCTTAAAGCAAATCGGACATAATACTATCAAGGCTGGGGATATTATATATTTGTCGTCGCGTATAAAGCTTACAGAGCTCATAGTTATAAAGAGATATTTATTGTAGAGAGGTGTCAAAAAAAAAATAGAGGATTTGCCGTCCTAACTACTGATACGTCGTAACCACCATACGAACTACTGCCGGAAGATAACTAAATTTGCATTGAGTTATTCATACCTAGATATTGTTCAAATATTTAAAAACATTGCCATCTATATGTTACAAATGTATCGAGTATACGTAACTATCATTACGTTGCGTCAATTTTTGTATTCGATTCATTAACAAAACTAGCTATCAGAGGGCGAAATAAGCAAATAGGAGCCAGCTGTAGTAATAAAATATGGAAATATGTATGTATGTATATGTATGTTACGATAGCTGGGAACTGATATTTAGTCAAATTGAAAATAAACGTAACATAAAATCAATATAATATTTTATATAATATGGTCTATATATAATGCTAACAAATGAAGAAACAGAGACAGACTCGATACTAAAAATCAAACCGGTTTAAAAAAAATGCTACTCGGAAGACATTTCTTACAAAAAAGAGCAATAAATTACATAACGTACGTAATTTACATGAATAATATATACCTACAACAGATATAGTAACTATCGTGTAATGTGTCTCGCAGACTGAACTGAAGCACACCGTCGAGCACCTCCACGAGGAACAAGAGAGGATTGTCAAGATTGAAGCTGTCAAGAAATCTCTTGAAATTGAAGTCAAGGTATGAAACATTGAATTTACACTATTTAAATGTTTCTAAATACTCTATTCCTCTAATTATAAACAACAAATCATTGTTCATAAAATAGGGGGTAACATTTCGTATGATCATAATATAACGATTATTATTTAAAATTTAACTTTACAATTGCAGAACATCTCTATCCGTCTGGAGGAAGTCGAGGCTAACGCCATCGTTGGTGGCAAGCGCATTATCAGTAAAATGGAAGCGCGCATTAAGGATTTGGAACTGGAGATGGACGAAGAAAAGAGAAGGCACGCTGAAACCATCAAGATTCTCCGCAAGAAGGAGCGTCAGCTTAAGGAAGTTATAATCCAATGCGAAGAAGACCAGAAGAACATCGCTCTTCTTCAAGACTCCCTTGAAAAGTCGAGCCAGAAAGTCAGCATCTACAAGAGGCAGTTGACAGAACAGGTATGTGGTTATTGCTTTGAAGGAGGTATCTGACTCTTGGACAATAAATTTTTTGTTGCCTAATAAGCTTCATGAAAATAAAATTATCTAAGAAACGATTAACCAAATAATTATTTTTCTCTGTTCTCGTTTACAGGAGGGCGTCTCTCAGCAAAGCGTAACGCGGGTACGACGATTCCAGCGCGAGCTGGAGGCCGCCGAGGACCGCGCCGATGTCGCCGAGAGCAACCTGTCGCTCATCCGCGCTAAGCACCGCACCTTCGTCACCACCTCCACGGTGCCCGGCTCCCAGGTCTATCTCGTGCAGGAGTCCCGCGCCCTCAGCACAGAGTGAGCAGCCCACCCCTCGCCCCACAACACCAGCATTTCTCTCTATTACGGGGCGCATTTCCGGTCGGGTATAATAAGCCTAGTCGTTCGTTAAGTGATGTTTGAGTTACGCGATAGATCGCGCTAGCGGGCCCCCGGGTCCGGCGGCGCCGTCTGTCACGCCGCGGGCCGGGACGGGCGCTCGGTGCGTCGGCGCGCCCTAACGTTGCCGTGTCTCTACAGTACCAGGCCGGTCGCCGACCGTTCGTCCCGACGTCATTTTTTTATTGTAATGCAATCAATCAAATAAAGGAACCAAAAATTCAATAAGCTTTTTTTTTTCAATATTTTTCTATTATAAGGTCACCGGCGCTACGAAGTACGATCTCGGTACGTACCGTACTTTAGGTGCAGTAGTTTAATAAATCAATTATTTTATATTATAATTTATTAATTGTGCAATGCGTATTGTACGTTTGTAACTGTAACTTGTAATAATTAAAAATAAATGCTATTTATGTTAAAGAGTTAAATAAACAAAAAAACAATAAAATTTCAAAAACAATCTGGAGTTTTATTTATTTGTTTCTATTTAGTCATAAAGTATTCGTTCATATCTAATAAATTGCTACCTAACTATCGCTTCTGTTACTTATGATTAAGAATATTGTTTTTCATTTACTGTCAGCTGTTGAAAAAAACCGAGGTAAAAAGACTAATATAAATGTACAGTAGTAGTGACTCTAAATTTAATCACTAAATGAATAAATATAAGTTAACTGCCTTGGTTGATCGAATGATTACAAGCGCGACTGCTAAACGTGAAGACCAGGGTTCAATCCCCGGGCAGAGTGTTATTTCGTTTTTTTCATTTAAATTTTCTAGTAGCTCACCACAGATTCCACGTTGAGACGTATCACGTAGCTCATAAAACTACTATCCTCTACCTATCTGTTCGGGCATTACATGCGTGATGTTAGATAAATATATGTAAGTCCTGATATGAACATAACTTACAAAACGAGTGGTCAGTATTGAGATATACACCATGATAGATAAAATGTAACGCAGATGATTCTGTGGAATATTATGAGAATATCCCAAGTGTAATCAATACACGTTATGATTAAAAATGCACCGGCTTAACTCACGTACGGAGACAGTCTCCGTCGCGAACTCGCTGCAAACGACAGGAGCTCATGAGGAAGGACCTCGTACAGGTCCGAAACTAGTCGGGCCATCCCGAAAAACATACGTGAATTAAGCCGGTACATTTTTAATCATGTGTATAAATACTCACGAAACATTTAAAGTAAACTACGCCTTATTTTTAGAATTACTTGTGAATAATTGGACTCAAAATTTACTACAGCACATTTGCTTACAAAACCTTTTGGCAATAGTAGATCCTTGCTACGGTGTATTCCAGTATCAGGCGTCTGGATACCAGGATGCATTGGTGGTATGCAAAGGATAACCATTATTATTATACATCACGCCAGATCCCTGGCAGGATAGGCCGAGAGCACCAAATACCAAATATCTCTTCTTTTCATGTTTGACGTGCTTCTTCTACATTCACTATTCCTTCATACATGCACACTGGTTTCTGAGACTTTTAACTTCCCCATCAGATAATGTCTGGCCTATGTCGTCTATTAGGTCAAGATAGCCAACAGCATTTCAGATATATCTTTTTGGTTCTAAAACTTTAAATAAATCCGCCTCTTAGTACGTAATTAGAAGTACGACTACTACATATTATCATTACCCGGAATTATCCGGAAATATTCCCACATCGCTACTATAATGCGCATTTATAAAAAGGAGTTTAATAATTATTATAAATGCTTATATAATAATATTTAGACATTGCATAATACTAATTGTCCATGTGAATTATTAGAACAATAGGTAGATTTTTCCAACTTAGAATTATACTCTCTCATTAATTTATTTCCGCGTGCCACAGCAAACGCTGGTCAAGCGAAATAGGTTTTTAAAGCTGGAGAATTGTTGTCACGATTTGTTCATAGCAATGACGAAAATGACAGTTTGACCGAGACAATGTCTTCTTCAACAGCAGCATTAGAGAATGTTACTAGAATCAAAAGAAAAATCAAAAGCAGCCAAAAATGATTAATGTTTTTAATGAAAAGCAACATATCCCTAAAACGTAACATCACCCCTGTAATCCAGGAAGAGGTAGGCAGAGGAGTGTAGTACACACCCACGTTTCACCAGTTACGTTTACGTCCCATGGAATAGATGGTGAGCCTATTGCCATACACCAGGCACAGATCCATACACCGAGTCACTACTAAAAATTCTGAATTAGAAAAATCCGACCGGGTTTGAACCGGGTCGCGCTTGCAACCATTCGATTACCGAAGCAGTCACCGAGTCAGTCGAGGCAGGCACATTAATTAAAACCGACATCTGTCTAATATACTAAATAGATACCACTATGTACATACTATGTACCTAACAAACGCAGGAATTAGATTAATTTGTTTGAAAATGCTCTTTGTGAGTTTCGCTTCGTGTGACGTGCCACTTCCTTTTCATGTCATTATAAACGGATTTCTCTGTACTCGTACATATGTACATATATAACCCATGGTATAAATAATTAAGATAAAAGCAACGTAATACTACAAATCACAATACCCCGTTATAAATAACGGGTTATAACTTATAAATAACATTTATAAATACACTTTATAGATATACTGATTCTGGCAACTCTCGACTCAATAATCTCGATTTGTTTCAATGATAAAACGATCAGTAATTTAGTTTTTAACAATTTGGTTTATAATGAACAATTGTAAAAGAATTTACTGATGAAGTGATTATTTATAGTATGTATGTGCGGTATATACATATATTATATACATACTACATACACACACACACGCACGCACGCACACACGCAAGCACGCACGCACACATGCACCCACGCACACACGCACGCACGCGGTGCAATGATATCGGGAAGGAAGCAGTGATAGCACAGTGGTTAAGAATTCAGCCTGTCATTCCGGGGGGTGCTGGATTCAAATCCATGACACTCACCTCTTTACAAAAAGTGCGTTTTAAGTTTAAATATCACTTACTAACGGTGAAGGAAAACATCGTGAGGAAACCTATCTTAGAATTTATTTAAAAAAAAATCTAGGGTTTGTGAAATCAGCGAACGCGCACTTGGCCAGCGTGGCAGACTATGGCCTTAACCCTCTCATTGTGAGTGAAGACCTATATTCCAACAGTGGAATGACAAATCGGTCGATAATTTTTTAACGTCAAGTTATGTTACTGCCAATACACATTCACCGCAATCCCATACCAGATGTATTGTTACTGGCAGAGATAGATATTGACGACCATTAAAATCTTCCTACGCAATAAGTAATAATGACGTATGATCAATACGAACAGCAAAAACATTACATAACATTACACACATTACACACATTACACATTTTACATAACATTATGTACATTCCTCAATAATCAGTAATATACATTCCTCGATGATATGATTATGTCTTCGATCGTTTGATCGTTTGGATATTTAAATCATGCCCACTCTTTACGGATAATATAATAATTTTAATTACCGTTTATTATAAATAATACACATTTATATTTACATATTAATATTATATGATAGAACTCACAATCAAAGGTAGAATTAACGGTCTGATATTTTCATGAGGTGTATAATTATTTATGATGATTTATTTATTATTATTAGTATTAACCGCAATATAGTATTCACTCTAAAACAGTATTCACTGTATCGTCATCAGTCTGTTTCCTTCCATTGTTGAACATGGACCTCTCCAATAGCACGTCCCTGAGCTCAATATTCAACGCCGTCACTTCCACATGTCATCACTTCACCTAACAGTCTATGTAATACATAAGTATTCTGTTATTCCACCGTGACATTCTTCGAGTGTGTGTGCTCCTGTGTTATCTGGAAACTGAAAAACCAAAAATTATACATCCAGAATTTATTTTATTCTAATAGAATTCGTTATCTTATAAATGTAATAGTCTTGCTTCAATGGAGCAATAATCAAAACAGTAGCAATACTAGCAATATTGATCGTTAATTGAAGTCCCACATTGATTTATTTTCTGTTATATTGGATACTTATTTCATTGTAATAAAATTAATAATTTAAATTCAATTTAAATCTGTGAGAATAATGATATTTAGCACTTGGTGCACTCTGCCTACCTGGTGGCACAATGGAACACGAACAACAACTACAATTATCCTCCGCCGGTTTAAAATGCCTTCGTATGGCGGCAATTTCATTGAGGACCATTTTCATTTCATTAAACCGGAAATAAAATACCGTTTTGAAAGAGATCTAACGCATTTTAGAAAACCTTCGAAAATAATTTACATAATCATCGTCATTTCATAAAAAAATTACTTTACACCAGTAGTATCCAATAGGGAAATCTGCCCTTAGAAAGATGCGATTACTAATATATGTATGTATATTGCTGAATACAGAAAATATATTTTAGTGATGACTCTAGTAAAAGATAAACTATTTCGCATGTGCATAAATAAAATTAAAGCTCATCATCATCAGCCTGCTCCCGTCCACTGCTGGACATAGGCCACTCCAATGGCACGCCACTGAGCTCGATCTTCTGCTCTTCGCATCCAACC
>DWJK01003405.1:0-13181 GCA_018248815.1 Croniades pieria auraria
GGTTACAAGCGTCACTGCCGATCGGGAGGTCTGGGGTTCAAATGCCGGGCCGGGTAATATTGGATTTTTTAAATTTAGAATTTCTAATAGTGACTCGGAGTCTGGATTTGTGCCTGGTATGTGGCAATAGGCTCATCATCTGTTTCATGGGACTGAAACATAACCGGTGAAACATGGGAGTGTAATACACTACTCTGCCTACCACTTGGGGATTTAAAGGCCTGATGTTTCGTTCCATACAAAAGCAATTCACTCAGTTATATTTTCCAATTCCTTTAACGCGTTTTGTTTTTTACAGCTACCTCTTCGAGTCCATGTACAATGACAGAATCAGGATACACGATCGTACAAACGCCTTCCAATACGCCCTTCAAGGAAACAAAGAGAGTTTGAGGACTATCCTTAACTTCTTATATCGGGAGTTCAGAAACATCAGAGAGAGGCAAGTTAATGTTTAATTATTTTCCAAAGAAAACTTGTTTAATGTATGTATGATCGCTACAACATATTCACTAGTACTGATGAAATTTTTTTGTTGTTTTTCAATGTCTGTTTTTTTCATATTCTACAATCAAAATACTAGAACCACTAACAAACGTTTGATTTAAATTTTGTTGATTAATCTTTCAATCATAAGTCAGTACATAAAAATATGCTTAGAAGGGACAAAACTTAGTCAGTTGTTTTGAATATCTGCTAATGCACAATTTTTTTCGTTATAGATACGGTGGAGAGGCACGCCTAACGATCGCTGTTAACGCTCTAGCTACCTTTTTGACTGACTTCGAAGATATTGTAGCGGTAAGTCATGTTCATGTTAACATCAAATATTTTCCACGTAATGTATTTGATGTACACAATATACTCGTAATCGACTGCCTCGTTGGACGAGTGGTTGCGACTGCAGTTTCGGTCGGTCCTGGTTTCAAATTCCTAGTCGGGTACTATTGGATTTTTCTAATTTAGAATCTCTAGTAGTGACTTGGAGTCTGGATCTGTGGGCGGTGTATGGCAATAGGCTCACCACCTAATCCATGGAACGTAAACCTAAGTGATAAAACATGGGAGTGTACTGCAATCCTCCTCCTCCTCCTGCCTACCTCTTCGGGGATTACAGGCGTGATTTTACGTTTTATATTTGATGTATTATAGGAGTAACAAAATTAGTGTTTAGTTAATCTTTTAATGATCCACTTTTAATAATTAAATGCGTTTCATAGCTGTATTCGATCATTATAGATCAGAAAGAGAAAAATGCACAAACCCGTGTACCTATTTGTTAAATTGTCATCTCCGTTTTTGAATACCTATGTATATCCGTGCAGCCAATGTTCACTACAACCTTAGAAAAAGTTGTCTATTATGTTAGAAAATAAAGCTTTTCAAATGTTATATACTTTTTGCGCTTGAAGTGACTAATGTTTACTAAATTACGTGTTAATTTCCTTCTCCAGTTCCAAGCCTGGCTGTACCAAAATCAAATCGAATTGGGTGGCACGTTCAACTCGGGCGTTGCCGTGGTGACATCTAGCGTCGACAACTTGACCTGGGGCAACAGAGCGGCAACTGATATCTTTGGTTTCCTCAGAGCAAGAAGCTCCGCCGCGTCCGCTACGGCTTCGTTTATTGTTCTATTGGTGGCACTAGCTGCTCATTTTATGCACTAAGTAGTTAGAACGAGCGTACGTTGAGATAAAACTGAACAGACATAGTGTACTGGAACGATAGCATATTCTGATATAGATAGATGTAGATCTTGGGAGTCCTTAGCAGCAAATTGGTTGGAATAGAGACGTTACACTAACACCAAAATTCGTGATTTTGAAATTGAAAGAAGACGCGCATTTGTCCTTAAACGGGATCAGTTGAAAACCAATCTACTTTCCACCATCAACTACCATTATGTGAACGATACCCTCACGTGTGCTCTTTGTGGACGCATGTTTACACATGAAATAGGGTACATCAGTCATATACGAGCTCGACACCGTAGCTAAGTAATATGAAGTTCAGTCGTCGTAGCCGGCTTGGATGTCATCATCATCATATTGTGATATACATTTTGATACTTCTATAGGATCTTCTAGGTGCCAACGATGATCATTTTGGGCAAGTTGCCGCCCCAGAAAGCATTTTGTTTGGATCGTTGCCTATTTTTAAACAATAAATATTTTCGCAGTTCGCAGGTTTTTAATTAAGGTAGTTTGTATGTATTAAAAGGAAATCACATAAGCGGTCTCAACATACGCTTATTGTAACATAGTTTTTCCTGTTTCGTTTCATTTCTCTACAAACGCATCTGTTCCTTAATTAGTGCACAGCTGATTTATACTATTTTGTATTGTATTTTGTAATGTAAATAAATTTATACCTATTTAAGATAGTCCATGATTTTTTATACGGGAACCTTTGAAGAAAAAAAAAATCTAAGGTGTGTGAGGTCCGCCAACCCGCACTTGGCCAGCGTGGCGGACTACGGCCTTAACCCTCTCAGTGTGAGAGGAGACCCATGTTCCAACCGTGGAGTGATAAATGGGTCGATTATTATGTTCTCCAATAATTGCGTGAGAACATTTGAACTTGTTAATAACGTAGGTATTTGGTATTGCATACTTCTATGAAATAGAATTTATTTAATAGACCTATATCAAAACGAATTGATACTCTTATTTAATTTTAAATGTCAACAAATTTTTTATAAAAAAACGTGACGTCACGGCTATAATCCCCGAAGGGGTAGGCAGAGGAGTATAGTACACCCCCACGTTTCACACGTTTAAGTCCCACAATGGAATAGGTGGTGAGGCTATTGATTTACACCGGGCACACATCTAGACTCTGAGTAACTACTAGAAATTCTAAATTCAAAAAATCCAATAGTACCCGCAAAAGTTTTTATGACGGGCTTTTTTGTCTGCACGTTTAGTGGGACCGTTATTATTGTTGACAAGCATTGTTCATGTTGGATACGTATGTAAATTTTATCATATTTTTATGAATACGTATCATATTTTTATGAATACTTAATTGTCAGGATTAAATTGGCGTTTAAATTAAAATTAAATTAAATTAAAATTAAATTAAAGTGACGTGCCATTGGAGAGGCCTATGTCCAGCAGTGGACGGGAGCAGGCTGATGATGATAATGTTGATGATGAATTGTCAGGAACACGTCTACTTTTAAAAGATAAGATTCATAAAAAGTATCCCCGAATTGTTATATGCCTATATCAGTAAAAACCAATGTACGCAAAAGGCGCTTTTAATCGTAAAACTAATAAAATTTATCGGTTTGATCGTCACATTACTATTAAACCCACTGTATTCGTATTGTATAATGATTTTATGAGGTCAAGATCATTGATATTATAAGATATTAGATGTCTATATTTTGATATTGTATATTTTTCATGATTACATTCATATTTGAATTGTTTTTCACTTCTGTAACAAAATTAAAACGTAGGTACTCAGTTTCTCCTCCCTTCTTATTACCATATATATTTCACTGTCATTTTGTCCTTGCTCGTTAGATTTTTAATGTCGTTAAAAAAATTTGTCAAAAAGTTTAAATTTCGAATTACAATTCATTTTATGGTTACAGTTCTTTCATAATGAACATTACATTAAGATCTTCAGTTGCTTCACATATCACGGATATCTCTTGAGACTTAGTCTTTGATACCTGTTTTTAAATTTTAAACCGCAAATTGTTTAGATTGCCTTTTAGTGTTGTGTTAGTTTTCAAAGGCTTCTGTAGAATCGATGAGTGGGTTGATAAATAAGGCAACATTTTATTTTGTATTCGCAGTTGTTATTTTTTTATATTCCCAGAATTTATTTTATAAAATGATGTATTGTTACCATATTACTCAAGGTAATTGGATTAAAATTAAACGTTTCTTGATTGTAACTTGAAATGTGGTACTGACCCTATTTCTATTTCTTAGTATTTCGGTTGGTCATTTAAGTGTCTACCTGACCAGGCCGTGGTTGTTGTAAATTTATCGTCTCACGTGACAGAGATCCACATGCAGTAATTACGTGAATGAAAGAGAAATTGCATCGCATATGCGGAATGCAAATCATTGAACTGATGTCATCCGAACGTTTCTCGGATTTGTACGCGTATTTACTGTGTGTGACGTGGTTGGTCTAAATAGCCTTGTAGATAGGAATATTGTAGGTAAAGATAGTCTTGCAGATAGGAAATTTGTAGGTAAAGATAATATGCAGATAGGTAATTCGTAGCTAAAGATAGTCTTACAGATAGGAAATTTGTAGGTAAAGATAGTCTTGTAGATAGGAATATTAAAGGTATACATAATTTTGTAAATATGCTGAATTTGACTATTAAACTATTCGTAGGTATATATATACATACATGCATAAAATATTATAATATATCTGCTGCGATCGACAAGACCTCTTGAGAAAGGAGCTTGGATACGTCCATAAATACTCAGGTAATCCTGTAAAAGCATATGCGAGTTGCCCCGGTACAAAATTTTATCATCATTAAAATATAAGAAAAAATATATTGTCTGTAGTAATTTATTGCATTAAACGCCATGTATACAAAATCCTGGTGGTACAATTAGTGATTTTCCCCATTAATACATAGTGTTACCATCCTCGACGGAATCTTTTACCTAATGTTTAACGAAAACCATAGCATTGAGTAGCAAAAATATATCACAAGAAGAATCAGGAGAAGAGATAATACAACAGTGAGTTAAATGTATTGAATTCGATACATTAATCGTTTTCATCGTAATCCATATAGTTGTGTGCTCAGCTATTTATGTCTTGAACAAATATTGTTTCATACCGTTAGAAACGAAAGGGCTATGTGACAAAGCAAAATATTTGCGCTGAAGCTCTTGGAGAAAAAATACAACAACAAAAGATATTTCTGATTGAAAAGATTGTTGTGAAACCTCTATGTAATATAAATATGAATATGATTGTGAGTGTGATTGTTCAAAGAATAATTAAATGTTTTGATTGTATCTGAATTAGGGGCTTCCCTCCTCCACGTCTGGGTATTCACACCAAGAAAGGTGTGGGGGTATCAGTGGGAAGTCTTGTTAGTTATCAAGCTGACAATAAATATCATTAAAACAATGATACACCTCATTATATTAATGAGCGAAAATTAATCATTTTGCTTAACGATATGAGTAATCTGTATGTTTGTAAATAACGTATGTACATATGTACTCGTATGTACGTATAAAAAGGTTTCGCTCTTTGCTTTGAAAAAAAACTATTTGTTACATGTCATTCATAGCATTTGTGGATATAAAAATTATTTCAACTCTTCCCTCATGAAGGGGTGATTAAAAACCCTTACTTAATTAATGCCTTTTTCATAAATCTAGCTATTTTCATACTAGGTTTCAACAATATGGCTTCAGCAGCTTTAACGTGGACACGTAGCAGACAGAGAGAAGAGGAGAGAGAGAGAGACAGAACTGCTTTGGCATTATATTTTATGCGTTAGAAAAATCGTAAAAACATAAAATATCACATACAGTTAAAATGGTGGTAGGCAGTATAATATATGCAAGATAAACAAACAAACAGAACACGCTCTCAAAATTTTCTGAAGTGTCAGGCAAAATACATTTTCATAATAAGAAAAAAAAACGGACGAATAAGGTTTTTTCATAAAACAGCGCGGTTTCGTGGAAATATGATTTTCCTCGTTGTTACGTTTGGATTTATTCTACCCGTTTAGCGATATATTAAACATGGCTATATTTATTGTAATCAGTTCCGAAATATAAGTTTTGATATTTTTTACATAAAATTTGGGATCCCTCAAGGCACGCTGCTATCCCCGCTCATGAGTCGAATTTGAAACCCAACTAATCTTAGATACTTTTATTTATCATCTATCCATGATATCTTGGAACAGAGACATTTCCAATACTGGCTAGCGAGACATGAAAACCAATAAAGGTGTAACAGGATTCTAATAACTACGTTACTGTTATTATTACATCATTATGGTAGCTTCTCCAGGCTAGGCACAAAGCACCTTATACAGATTAAAAATATAAAAAGAATTTTCAAAATTATGTAAATTCCGCGCAATGAATTGTCAATTACTAAAGATTATTGCGTATAGACAGTAGGCAAATGTACATATATATTTTTATGTAGTTACATAATGCGGATTTGAACATTGTTTTGGAGCTCTAATTCCCCGACATCCACTTAGATGCTTTTTTGGATTTCAATAGCCGCCATGTCATTGAGGTTCCTAGAAAGGCTGTAGCTAAATTAGTTGTGCAAACAAATCTGTTGTACAAGACAGTTTTTACTGTTTTTGTTCTTGGTAATAACAAGTACTTTTGTTGAGAATTATTGTATTACAACGTGTTATTGCTTGTAGTGTTGTTAGTAGCCAGCTTTAAAATATTTCCATCCGATTTTTTCACATAATAGGAAATATCCAGTAAATTATGTTGGAACCTAAAAGAACTAGCCTGATATCCAATCGTACCAGCTGGCAAGATGTTCCATGTTCAATAAATATGCATCTATGTACGTTACATCTGCTTACGGCAAAACGTTTCAAAAACGATTTTTATACCTGTGTCATGTAACAATTTTAATTTACACTTAATATCTTTATTATTGCTTTACTATTAGATTCAAATATTAAAGTGCGTCGAACGGAACGAACTTTGTTCTCCCACATCCCTATTCGAATGGGTTACCACCCTTCCCTTAGTTATTCCGGGACATTTTAACATCAACCTTGCTGTATTTTTATCCGAATATGATTACGTAAATATGGTTAGTAGGTAGGAAATAATAACTTTCATCTGCGCCGCGCGCACGCATGTATTAGTGCGCGCGGTACCGTGACCCGGCCAAGGTCGCCGCCATGTTTGATTGATGTGATGACTGTTGACAATGCACGAATGCTCAATTCACGTTTCGAGAACATAAGTTAAAAGTTTTTACTCGGTTCCGCTAATTTATCGACGTCAGTGATATATTTATATACAAGTTTTGTTTCAACGTCCTTGGATTTTGCTCTTTCGGCATTTATATGTGTTTATAGTTCAGAATAGTGTTATCTGATCTGTGTGAAATCTGCCAATCTGCTCTCGAGCAGCGTAATAGATTAGGTCCATAAATAGCCTCATAATGAGAAGACATTGACGTAGAATCTTCTTCTTCTTCTCTTAGTGCCTCTCCAACTAGTGGGGTTGGCAGTTAGCTTCGCACATTTCCTTCGGTCCTTTGCTAAGCTGAAAAGTTCAGCGGCATTTGAGACCTTTGAAGACGTAGAATAATGGAACAATAAAAAAGAAAAAGTTGAAGATGAAGGGATGCAGGTTCCTTACAATGTTTTGGTTTCCTATTACAGAAACTAATGTTTTATTTTAAAGACATACTATATATTATATAAACCCGAGGGTGGGTACCGGGATTTGAACCCCGCACCTTTAGTTCAGAGTGTGAGGTTGAAATGTTAATTTCTATGCGTTTTTATATGCAGTTAATATTTATTAAATAAAAAAATAAAAAACTTTTACCGCTTACATATTCAACATTTGGTTCGTTTATTAGTTTATCATATAGATAAGAAATGGCAATATGAATAGATTAGCTCCATGGCGTCCATGGAGAGGGGAGGGGTGGAGATTTTCTAGCCATTGCCTAGCACCCAGCTACAATGATGAAGAACGTGATATCTATCTGATTATGATGGTGATGTATACGAACATTCGTTGCCTAAACTAAACGAAGTGCGCAAATTTAAATTATCCGTGGGCAGTTTGCTCAACGGATTAGCTATTGAGGAATCCCAAAAGGGGTCTAATTACTGCCTGATCACTTCACAAACGTTTCGCTTAGCGGATCACGATTATGTCTCGTTTGCACAACTTGTTCATACGAATATTGTGCTTCGTTTGCACAGCACGTTCAGTCGTAAGTGATATCGCAAACAGAATTGACGTCTTTGTTATGGTTTTAGCGATTTTTTTTACCAATAATATGGATGTATTTCTATTATTGTGTCATTACGCCAGTTCTATTATTATACCATTGCGATAGGGAAGGAAGAGGGCACCAAGTGTTAAGTATCTCTATGCTTGACGGCTTCACGTGCCTCTTCTACATTCATCAACCACTCCTTACAAGCACGCTGGTTTCGAAAATTCCATATAACATCAAAGTAGATGTCTTAGATTCCGTTTTCTTGACAGCTGTCAAATGGAGACAAAACGTCAAATGTCAAATTATAGCTGTCTTCTAATGTGGATGTAGATTATCTCTACATGGCCCATTAACTTATTCTATAGAAATAATATTTTCTGCAACCGCCTTTGTTTTTACACACGCAATATCATATTACATTTCTCTTCGTTGTCATGGACATATGTATCTATACAGGTACCTTATGTTTTATGACATTCGTATGTAACCTCACTTTTGGGATAAATATTTTTCTACGTTAGCTCTCCTATATGTAAATTCGTTTTTATAGACAAATTCCTACTTTTATAGACCAGCTCCTAGCTTATTTTTCAGTAATCAAAGTACAATACGTATTTAAAGCAACCAATAAAATGCTTACAATCGTTTCTATTTCGCTTTAACATCTGTAACGGACAACTGTCCTTGCGATAAACACAAGTCCGAGTGCAGGTATTACGAAAAAAGAAAATATAAGGTGCAAACAAACCGCCATGCTTGTGTTACGTCCCATCCAGGCGTATATTTATCTACGTAATGACACATACATGTCACTTTGCACTCTATACACATTGATATAGGTCGCAAAGTCGTTTGTATCGTTCCTCGTTATCGTGCTGAGGGGAAATGCACCGTAATGAGTGCTGATAAGGTTGAAGAGTTTGTTAGATAGCTGTTGATATGAACGGTAGTGACATCTGCGCAACTGGTACAGTCTCATAGTTATCTGTATTTTGTGTCTCCAGCACATTTTGTTTCAGCGATTGGTGGAAGCTCTGTCACTGCGCTTCGAAATACAGTATCAACATTAGTCCTGTTATCGGTCCACTGTTGGATATGGATTCCCTCACAAACTATGAAGGGTTGGTGCCACAGACGGCCACGCGGGCTAAGTGTAAATTGACAAATGTCATACGCCTTAGAGTAAATTTTGGAGAACACTGTTGCCGTTTTCTCATAATGTTTTCTTTTATCATAAAAGCAATTAACAATTGATCGAATTGTAATTCTTTAAAAAATATCAGTAATGTAAGTAAATATCTTTTCCCCTTTCATATTATAGCTAAATTTTAAATCGGGATTCGTTCTCATCAATAACCCGTCTCAATCCACTAATGGACATAAGCCTCTCTTAAATAAGTGTCGTCGCGCCCTGTCCTGGCCTCGATTAGTAATCGAAAACGCAAGAGCACCTAAAATTATGAACAAACACTAGACAAGCGAACGAGGCACGAACAGAATTCCGTAACGTCTCCTTGCGCAACACCCGACTGGTACTACCATTGTAAAATCAATACTAATTTATACAAATTAAAATGCACTTTTATTTCAAAACATAGCTTTCTAAGATGAGCAGGTTGATAAAGATGTTACACAGATCATAGACCCAATAACGTGTAGAAATAGCTTTGAACATGCGAACGCGTATGGTTTCACTGATTAGTATATCTTTGTCATGTCTTGTCAATCTTGTTCTATGGCCTTACTTTTTTCATTTTAAGAGGAGTAACAGTAGAATTATAAATGGATTGAAGATACGATGATGATGGTAGGATGGACGAAAATGATTTTTTTTATGTTATTCATAGTGGGATTTAATATAAAAAAATAATTTTGCTTGAAGTATTTTGGTCCAAATGATGCGTTTTCAAGAATGTTCTACGTAGCGGAGTAATATTGGCTAATACGGCAACTTTTTATAAAAACTGACTTATAAGCCTCTTGTAATGATTTGATGTTGCTTAGAATTTTTCTTTTTGTAAAAATGCTTTAACGAGGATAGGAATAAAAAGCGAAAAGTATCACAATAATGTTGCAGATAAAAAACTACATGCGAATGAGTATGTACGACAATGTTAAAAAAAAAAAAAAATTAGCTTGATAACATGCCATTTCTATTTCATATTTGTTCTGTATTTTTCTCCCACACTCCAAGGTTAGGCATATGCATATAATCGCAGTTTTTTCAGGCTGCAGTGTTCAGATCCAATAGACGCAATCATTATTGACATACAGATGTGAAATTTCTAGTATTGGTTTCATTGCGTTGTGCAATTGTTTTACAGTTTCAGGTTTTGTGCCTTGAAAATATTTTTACGTTGTAAACATTCGCATTGACTATAGAATTAACGATGTTTTTACGACAATCTACAATTAAAATATTGCGGGAATTACGTAACTCCAAAAGAGGATTTTATTTATAATAATTTCTGATAATTACCAAATTATGCAATGTGAATTATTGCAAATGATATCGATAAAAAAACAAATCATATTTTCCATGTTTAATTAAATCCGAACGGCGCTGACGAAATTTTTTTTAAATGTCATAAATGTCAAAATCTGTAAACTGCCATTTTGAATAACAATATATTATTTCCGACTAATTTACGCGTGGAATGAAACGGTTGCAAGTTTTTATAGATTGTCGTATTGTTATTACACCATTTTACGACTCAAGCATAATTTTTTTTATATTTTTGACATTAAGAATATTTCCGTATCGTAAAATCAGCATTTTGAGACATACAGAAATAGTTTTAAAACCTCCGTTTTGGCATTTTACCTTTTTAGTGTTTTGATTAACAAACGGTAACCATCCTATAATTTTTAAATTAATGTCTAGAATCTTCTCCTTCTCATTGTTAGAGAAGACGTGTGGCCAACAATGGAAGGATAAAACGGGTAGATGACGACGTATATTGGCTGGAGTAAAATACCCGACCGTGCTTAATGTGTTCCAAATTCAAACTTTCAATTTGCGTTATCCTCGTTGTGTTATGCGAAGTATTTAATGAAATATTTTCGTACAAGTATTTCACAAGGGCATCGGCAAAATCAAACATTGTAATAAAGATTAAAACCAATTTGTAAAACTCGACAAGTATCTGCCGCAATCTAAAAAGCTTCACGTGTACACCCACAAACATACATAGTTACATATGTATATACATACATATTTAAATACACGTTTGTTTGAACCTCAATAAATAGTTTAGTATTGATTCTCGGAAAAAATTGATAATGTCTTGTTTATGAGCAACATTTTCGAGTGTTGCCATAATATATTTTTAATCGGTACTCCAGCCGTGCAATTTTTAACCTTAATGTCACAACTATAAAGTTGATTTTTACCTATGTATTGATGTACTCAAGAGTTTATGCAACGTGTATAATTCATATAAATTTTATGGATTTATTGGCCAGTTGTTTCATCGTTTTTTTTTATGAGAATTGCTACTGCAATTATTGTTTATAAAAGATTTTTTTTATAAAGCATTTCGATAAAAAAAAAATATGTAAAGAAATACATTGTGTTTATAACCGGAAAGGATGTAAAAGAAGCTAGAATGGTAAGTCAAGAACATGGTGCGATGGAGCTAACGGGATTCATATGTCCAGCAGATGATGATCATGATTTATGATGCCCCATAGCTATTTAATTCAGTTCAATTAGATTTTCTGTCGTTAACGCTATTCGCTTTTCGCAAGGACCGAGAGCGATTGTGATTTTTCTATTGTGTTTTTGCAGTAATGTATATTGTGAACAAGGGCGGTTCTTAAGTAGGTGACTGTAAAGGGTACATTTTTTGGGTGTTTGAGGAAAGAGGCGGTGGGTGGCTGGATAAGATGCTGTCAACCTTTATTAATTAGTGTTGATTTCAGAAAGATTCAATATTATTAACCAGTAGATAATTAATAATTAGTTATTTTATATTTTACAACCAAAAATTCCTATTGGAAGCAAGAATAGGTACTATGAATCCGAATGAGATTATCTGTCTGGACTTATGCCCGGTGTATAGCATTGGACTTACCGTCTATTCCACGGGATGTATGGTCCCGTAACGTGACATCGGGACGTGTATCGTGAGAGATTAGTGCACTCCGCTGCTGACCACTTCGGGGAACTACAGGTTTGATGTTGTATATCGTGTTACCTTCAAAACTTGTCATCGGATCGGTTGATATGTAAACGACACTAGCTGTACATTTTAAGGCACTAAATGTCACTCGTTTATTTATATTACGGTGGTATCACGAACTGAGACGAGTGGACTTGCGTTCGATTTCAATGGCTTCTAGGAAAATTACATACCCGTAGTCATATGTTGCCTTACTGTATATTATTAGAGTCTCGGTGCACAGATAATAAATTAACTGTAAATGTCACTAGGAAATAGGATTTAAATTTCAATTTCAACATGCAAGGATCCGGTTCGACGGACCACTTTGATAGAATTATGTACCGGTTTACGACGTTTGTTCGGGATAACTTGGTTAGTTTCGAACCTAACAAAATTTTTTATTCTTGAGCTTCCGCAGATCCGTGAAAGTATATAATAACTATATAACTTATATAATTATTATTGACAATTTAATCATGTACATAGATAAAGCGTTTAGTAGTAAAACGAGATCATGTTTTTTTCGCACCATTACTCCCTGGTGATTTAGTGTGGATTATTGGAAATATTTAAAAAAAAAGTTTTGCTCGGAGTTGGCTACAGATGTCTATACACAGAAGTGGAAAATTACGTTCGTTTCAGCTACAGATTGCGAAAGAGTGGAAGTTCCTGACGGCATCTTCTGCTACATTTTAAGCTGCACCTCGCTTTCCATCTGGTGAGAATGTAGTCAAACAGGAGTCGGTTGTTAAATAAAAAATAACTAGTGGTTCCTGCCTGCCCGTGAAATAATGTTATCTTTTAAAAATACCACAGTAACAAATGCATCGTTCGGGTTTTCACGATGAGATCACATTGCGTGCCTCACACAGAGTCGCAATTGTCTCTGCAATTTATTTTCCAGAGGACCAACCAGAGGACCATAGTATTAATAGTATTAATTAACAATATATATATTACTAACGTATAAGTGTTCTGGAGTGGAGACCGCGTCGTGGCAAACGTAGCGTAGGACGCCCTCCAGCTAGGTGGAGTGACGATATACGCAAA
>DWJK01003406.1:0-13181 GCA_018248815.1 Croniades pieria auraria
TTAATTAGATAATTTTAAAAAACGTAACGTCCCGCCTGTAATCCCTGAAGAAGTATGCCGAGGAGTGTGGTACACTCCCACGTTTCATCAGTTACGTTTACGTCCCATGGAATAGGTGGTGAGCCTATTGCCATACACTGGGCACATATCCAGACTCCGAGTCACTACTAAAAATTCTAAATTAGAAAAATCCAATAGTACCCAACCGGGGACTTGAACCCGGGACCTCCCGATCGGCAGTCGCGCTTGCAATCACTCGACCAATGAGGTAATTAGATAATTTATTTATCGATACTCAATTTAGAAAATGTGAAAAATATAGATCAACTTATTTAATAAACGATTCATTATCTCATTAAAGCTTGTAATAGCGTCTACTTTTCCTTACTTCTTATTCAATGTTTTGATAACATCACGAATTCCAATTATTCAGTTGCTCTAATTACAATCTCTTACTGAAAGCCAAGTTCGCATTAAAAAAATTTTTGAGAACTGTTGATATTTCTACGATAGTTTTATCTTCATGTAAATGGGTACAACAGTTTAAATCTAAACATAATCTTCAAATGCAGAATTAACATCGATATTTCAATTGCGTTTTAAATGGTAGAATCGTTATAAATTTCGAAGTGGCTGATATTTCTACGGAATAATGTTGCATTCAAATATCCCAAGCTGTTGCTAAACTTCCCAGTTACTTTCATGCTGTGCATTGCAGTTCAATATTTGTGTATCGTAGGTATCTGCCTCTGAAGGCCGTGGGAAACCGGCGACAAATAAGGTCGTGCTGAACGTAGGCCAACTACTGGAAAATCATAGATCTCAGCAAATGGCACGATCTTTAGCGTGATGATAATGCACATTCATTCTACCTTAACCCTTTGTTATGACGTTGTTAAAATGTTTAAAAATATTGGCGGTAAATGTTCCTAATTACGACAATTACAATTAACTACCGATATTTATTTAAGTAAAACACAATAGTTTCCTTCAGACTGTAGGCTACAGTTGACCACAGTTTTTTAGAAAGATATCAGAGCCTAAGTAACAGTAATATATAGATTTATGTAATAATCAATTTCTGTTTCACGGAAGTTTGAGCTCAGGTTGGCTCTCATACCCCTTGTTAAGGATGAACATTTTCAGATTATTTCTATAATTGTTTAATACATCCAATACACTAATAAATCAAATTATCGTGCATTTATCCTCACGAGTAAGAAGTGCCATTACCGGTGAGCCATTCAAACGTACATTATCTATATTAAGTGTAATTTCCAACAAAATGTTATTAAAGCTGTATATTTATTTAACAAGCATTCAGATATTTCATACGCTTGACATTCAAGACATGAATAACGATTTTACAATATTTTAAGTTATAAATAAAATGGCAAAAAGTATTATATTGTTATTATGCAAATATTTTACGAAAGATCACAAACATCGCCTTGACCTAACAACATGACGTAGCGCTACGTCACGTCCTTACTTCGTAATTGACGTGAGATAGTACGACCATTTTAAATAGCGACTCGCTCGGAATGAATTCATTAAGTAATCTGTTTTATAGTTTAATGCGACTGATACTGTTATCAGTGGTATAATTTAAATATTATTTTCACTTTTGTTAGAAATATGTAAGTACATTTGTAATAAAGCCTCATGTCTTCATTTGTTTTCAATTTCATTTTTCTAAGGTTTTTATAAATTATCTCTGAACACATCGAAGAGCATACTACATTTAAGTTATATATAGAATAAACGGGCTATGATTTATTGGGTCACGAAGTTCGTATTGCATCTATGGAAGAAGTACACGTGTATATGATTAATAGGTAGACTTCATTTGCAAGATGATTATATATTTTCTCTAATCTGTAACGTGTATTTCGTTTATTAATGAGGAGTGTGTGTGAACATGAAGAAGGTGACGAGTGTAGAAGGACATTTAGTGTTCTCTGTCTGTCCCTAATACGTGATATTTAGGTACGATATGTTTTATCGTCAATTAATTCTTTTTACATTTTATTTCTCATTACATCGACTGGCTCGTTGGTCGAATGGTTGCGTGCGCGACTGGCGATCGGGAGGTCCTGGGTTCAAATCCCGAGTCGAGTACTATTAGATTTTACTAATTTAGAATTTCTAATAGTGACTCGAAGGCTGGATTTGTACCCGATGTATGGCAATAGGCTCACCACATATTCCATGGGACCTAAACGTAACTGGCGAAATGTGGGAGTGTACTATACTCCTCTGCCTACCTCTTCGGGGATTACAGGTGTGATATTACGTTTTATTTTATTCCATTTTACATTGAAAAAGCATGTTTAAGTATACATTATTTTTTAATATACCGAATCATTACAAAATGCACGATTTTAATTAATTAAAATATGACATAACTATTTTAATTATAAGAAGTTAATAGTTTAGTTGTCTCTGGGAAATAATTTTCAGAAGCCATTCAAATGAAATTAAAGGCATTATAATGTATCACTTTATAAGCTTATTGCGAAACAAAAGAAAAAGCGACTCACAGTACCCTCTTATGCATGGTAAACACTTTCTCTTTTAAACTCGATTGGTCAAACGTATCGGTTATAGAGAACGATAGAATATCCGAATGACAAATGTTAATGAACTATAATATGTATCGCATATTACATTCTTATTAATTAAATTATTTAAAATCTTTAACCACTTCCAACCATTTTTGGACATGAGATGTTTCCAGAAGTTTCTCTCTAATGATTTGCAAAATTTTACACCTGATTTAGTATATTTCCGCTTAAATATGGACTGTCGGTTAATATTATTTGGCTAAGTGATGTAAGGTCTAGCCTTTTAAAGACTTAGCCTCGATATGAAACACAACTTTATACTTATTTGGTAATGAAGATAGATTTTAAATGAAGACGATCTATTTGGAATGTCTATTAGGAATATTTTATTAAACAACCACATGTTAAATGTTAGCTTCTTGAAAGAGATATGTAGAGATTAAGTTGCAGTTGACGAAGTCAATGGCCAGCTGGCTGAACGCTGAACGTGCCTGTTTAATCACATTGCTGGCTGTGCTTCTCAAGATAAATAATAATTCGGCAATATCAGGCATGATAACTGATTCTTATATTGTATGCTAATATTAATAAAGCTTTGTGTTCCTAAAAGTCAATTTATAAGCTCCTACGGTTGGTAATTTGATATGAGTAATGATTTATTACTACGACAGAATTCGTAACCTTTTGGTTTCATGCCCAATCTATTTCCTTATGATTCATAAACACGTTTGGGTCCGTATTTCAGCACTGCAAGGGGTGTTTTCGAAAATGGTCGATTAAATTTGATCAACTAGATTTGGTCGGCAAAATTCGGTCTGCAATATTCTGTCGGCTAAATTGTCCAGTTGCATTAATGTAAGGGTAATAGTAGATATCAATGCAGTTAAACTACAACCTCTTAGGCTCTTATTCCATAGTCTATCGAAATTGAATAAGAGTGGTCAGTAGTCCAGGAATTATGGTATGTGGGAGTAGGATGCGGAAGTGAATTTCTCATTCCACGGAGGTTTTTAGTTCTTCAGGGTTTCAATTTATTTTAAATATCTTTTAATGCTTACAACATTACGGTATCTTCATTATAAAACTAGTGATCACCCGTGACTTTGTTCGCGTCATATCTATATACATATATGTAAATATTATGTTATTGGTGGCTTCTAAGACGTATTCCCTGTAATGTTAATTAGCTGCTAATAAAGTTTTCATCAAAGGGAGTCTAGTGTTTTCGGAGTAAGCCCGATCAAAGTAAATATACAGCATAGATAATTATGTGGTAAAAAGCAGTAATATTATCTCACAAAAACAAACTTCCATTAAATTTTTTATTATTTCTTTTGTATGATAGTTGCACCTGAAGTTGTCCATCTGAGTGTTTGTAAAATTTATAATAAAGACAAAGTAGTGATAACCATTTAAATTACAAAAGAGAGAGACACATTACATTTACACACTCGTTTTGTTATAAATATACTCGTATAAGGTACCTGAGGTAAATAAGGTCCAAAGGGTAATTTTTAAAATCAAATATTTATAAAAGTTTTAACTTTAGAAGTTCTATATCCTTTTTTAATTACAAAAAAATGTACCAACTTTATATATGCTTTTTATACCTTTTTTAATTTAGGTGGGCCTTAAATGCCTCAGGTACTTATAATAGTTTCCATCATCACTTATCATGTTATTTAGAATAAATTAATGTAATAACCTTTATATGTAAACAATTGAAAAGAAAGATAAAGAGAAAAGTTTTTCTTATGTTCACAGGAGATAGAGAAATTTGATTTTTGCCTCTTTATGCAAGTGTAACGATTAGAAAATCTGTGCACATACGAGTGTGTGTGTATAAAATGATTACAATATGGAGTAGGACACTCAAAGTATTTTCGTTTTATTTTTGTGTAGTTTTGTTAAATTTACTGTTAATAATTATTTTATCAATCCTATCGTACAGATTGGTACCAATTATATGCAGTTATTAGACACATACCTATATTGTAAGATATAAACTAAAATGTTAAAAGGTAAGCTACATTCGCGCTGTATTGAATTTATAAGTAAATAAACACTGCGGCACGATGAAATATGTATCAGATAAAGGCAGAGCAGGCATTTCTGAAGTGGTGACAGTGTTGGTTGCCCCAGTTTCCTTAGTTACAGTTGGTCGTATTGCGACAGCAGTGCCCACTAGGCTTGACGACTCGCCGCTCTCCTGCTATGGACTTCCGTCCTGCACTCTTTTATCCTGTATCTGAATAAAAAACACGGCTATATGAAATACTTTTATTAAATGTTACTTACATATTAACTATTATTACACCATCACGCCAGGTCTCTCGCGGGGTAGGCAGCGAGCACTGTCTGCCAAGTATCTCAATCGTTATAGACCTGACGTGTTTTTGAATAGTAACTGAACAATATGGAACGGAATGGAAACAAACAAACGGTCTGCATAGCTGTGTACAATACATTTCACACACGAATTTTTCCAGTCATAAAATATGATAATATGATAGTTGCAAGTGTGTGCGGCACAAGTAGAATATTTGTGATGTTTAGATATTACAATTTGTATACTTGTATGAAGTATACCTACCTAAGAATTCCAAAACGGTTATAGTTTCATCACTATGGCCGCAATAATAAATAAAAAAATTAAGTAACAACGCCTTAGTAAACCATATTATATATTGTGATACCCTAGTGGTCTAAATGAGACACCCACTCCTAAGGTCTGTTTTTGGAATCTCATCACGCATTTCTAATTATACGAAAAATATTTGCATTTTAAAAATTAAATATCACTGTTTATCAAAGGAATGGAAAACATAATAAGGAAACTTATAAGTCTCAAACTTCTTCATATGTTCTCTGAGACACGAAATCCGGTAGTCTGTGGCCTAAAGCCCTCCTTCTGTAAAAATATTCGTGTCGAATGGTAGAACGATAAAAGAATTGATATTGGTTAGAATTACTGCAGCAATAATTGTGCATTATTAGATGTTATTTATAACGAAAAGTGTTCAATTGTCCTTTATAGGAGGTACTAGTGGCCAATGAATAGTAACAATAGGTTTGGCGCAACCGCGCAACGCATGAATTCATACATTTGTTAAAAATAATTGTGTTAATACATCGTAACACATATTATTACGCGCACAACTGGTTCAGTATGTAGAAAGAAGAACATTAAATACCTGAGAATCATTACTAAGTGCCTTGGCCTAGTAAAATACTTTCGAAGCGGTTATGATTGTAAAAATGTTAGTATCATTTGTTAATAGCTAGAAAGATGTTTCAGTAGACTATATAAATTACTTGATTAATGGTATCGAAGGCATTGGTGAAAGGGATTTTTGAATGGGGACAGCACGGCCTCGTGTGTTTAGCAAAACACTGTCAGTGCGGGTAAAGATTCGGGTATGCCTAATACGGTATTGCAGTGAACGTGTGGCTTTAGGCTTTCGGTATGTGATGAGGCGGAACATGTAGACCAAGGTTAAAGAAAACCATAATATGAGTATATTAAACATATTAGAACCCGGCATCATATTATTACAGCAATGTTATTATTAAAAATAAAATAGAACAAATATTATATGGATATTAATACTTTATTTAATTAAATTGTTATATTTATTAAAAGTAGGAATAAATTAAAAGGAGAGAAGATTCAAAATGTAGGACTTAAGCCAAAATATTAGTCCGGTAAAAAACAGCTGTTAAAGGCATTCAGCCCAGAAATACGTTTGCTTTGTATGCAACTTAGAGAAATTGAAGTAGAAGCAACATACTTTTACAAGTCTAGTAAAAGTGATACTTTAAGAGAAAGTTGGAATTCTTCGATAACAATTACAAACTTGAAATAAAAATTTAATAAAAATTTGTTTACGGTGGTTAATAATAATAACCATATATGAAGGTCACGCCAGGTGCTTACGAGAACATTAAGTGCAAAATATTGGGTATTTTTTTCTTCAGTTCTTCGGAGTTCCCTATCAGCCAGAGTGATACCTATTAGCTAAAGATAGCCATTGAAGAGAAAGTCTTGTAACAAAAATGTTAAGATGCTTAATATTGGTATTGCTTTGCGTTTGTGTCTGTTAATATTCGCCTTGTATATTTGTTATTAAAATATGTATTATGTTATGATTTTGCACAAAGTATTCCAATTTAGTCTTCGATGTTAATTTTTAGTACCTACGTTAGGTAGAAAGAGACTTTTTCTTATACCTACTACAATAACTAAATTGATTTAATTTCTATACGCAGTTCCTTTCAATTTCTATGTTTACCAGCAAGTAATGGAACTTGTCCCTATTATGAAAGTGCCGGTTGTATCAGTAGATCGCCTGAGATAATATTATTAGCCTTGGGTAGTAAGTCAACATGACCTATTTTATTTTTTCTTTACATCTCATTGAAGGTATGGGTACTTCATACAAAACCATAATTTACACTAAAGTCTATTTGAAGAACTTTTATGGACAAATACCTGAAAAACGTGCATGAATATACTCGAAACAGATGCAAAAACATTGCTTATAAATTTCATTTTAATAAACATATGTCGTAGTGTTATAAAAGCTCGGTTGAATGGCCATTAAATCTGTATCATCTTTAGCTGGTGTCACTTCAATCTCACCTAATCGGTAGGCACGGCGGATTACACAATCGCTAAACGTTTAGTCAGGTCGGTCGTTGTGGTCGAGTTTCGCTTTCACCGTAATAACTTGCTTTCTATAATTTTGGGTGAACAACGTGATGATCGTGCTGTGCGCAGTGTGACACGCAATGACCTGCGTAGACATTAACGTCACGACATAGCGTATCTCTTGAGACATTACATACGTATAATACGCAGATGTTAACTAAGCACCTCGCTGTAATGACCTAATAACGAGGTACTAAGTGCATAAAAGGTATTTGCTTAATTCAGGCATTTTTTTAGAATTATCAGGCGATAACTAAGTTACTGTCCATATTGTAGCTATTGTTAGCCGAAATTAGGTAGTGCGAGAGGAAGCGTGTTCCTCGGGAGTGTCATGTTGATTTCTGCGTGTTATAGTTGCCTATGTCATTTGCCCATAATTACCCAACCGCGTCCATAGCACAATTGTGTACCTACTGATTTTGAGCTCTAGCAACCAATATACGACCTGAATCATGTTACAATATCTTCTCATATTTCTTAACTGTATATTAAAATATTTGCTAATACAAAATTATCAAATTTAATTAATTATTTCATGTTGATCAATGCAATGTGTTAGTTGTATAGATTTTTAAATTTGTTTAACATTTTTCTATCAAAACTCTTATCTTTTGTATGTATGTGGCAATTATTGAAGCTATGAATAATGTGTTTTCCTTTAATGGTTAGCTGCAGGATTTTAGCGTTCTTGAGAAAGTATACGAACGATGTTTTATTTATATTGAGATGAATAAATAAATACTTAATCAGATAAGTATAACGTTACTTATGTACATATATAATATGTCATACGATGTGATTAACATATGAATAGCAATATGTTTTGTAAATATGCATATTATGTGCATTTAAATGTGCATACATTTGTATTCAATTCTAATAAACATAAGATTTTCGTAAGAAAATATTGTAATTTTATTTGTTTAATTAATAAAAAAACTGGTATTTGAACGTACCCTAGTGAGGCGTAATGATTGTCTGCGATAGAACCACATTGAAATACAGGACACTAAGTATAATAGTAGGTCCACATGACCTGTGTGAGCCCAGACTTGACTTCATAAACATACGAGTAAAGGAGTGAAGGTAATCTGGTGTACGGTTGATCGTAGCAAGCCTGCTCATTTGTTACGTGAAATACTTATATTACTCATACATTCGATTCCAGAGTGATAGAGTAGAAGCGGTAACAGAATTCATTCTTTATATCCTAGATTTAACTCCTCACTCACGGCCATCTGATCACAAAGTAGGCTTGAAGTGTTAGTTGTTATGGCAATTAAACAGCTGACAAAGTACATACGTACATTGATCGTAATATATGTATACATACAGATACTTTTATTTACATCCAGACACAGAACTAATACTTGTCCTGGGTGATAATCGAACCTACTACCTCCGGTACAGCAGTCAGGTTCACTAAGTACTGGACCAACGAGACAGAAAATCAGCAGTAAGTTAACTGTAATTTTAACTAAACAGTGTATTTTATTGCAGAACCTTTAAATAATTATCTGTACTCGACTGTATTATCGATTCTCACACATATTTAATAGGTACGCTTGAGTGTTAGTATGAATGCACTAAAGTAGATTTGATTGACGCAACTTTCGATCGGAGATTTCAAGACGTTTAATTAGCTTTCTAATATCTCAGTAACATACACATTAGAGAGAAATTAAATGAGGAGTCACAATGATTTATAGTCAATTATGTTCTGTAACAGATTAAATCTTTATACACTCATAGCTAGTTTACTCAGAGATATATTTGAAAATATTAGATCTACGATAAAAAAGTTAAATAGATGTTTTTGATTAAACTACTCTTATTCATATGCCTATCTACTGCCAGACTGATCATAACTCCTGTTATTTTGAGAGATTTGTGTCAACAATAGACTAATAAGTGGGCTGATGATGATGACGATGACGATGATGTTCACATATTTTAAAAATAATGGTAATACATCGCGTCTTAACATCATTTCCCTTTTTAAAGTGTCACTGAGGGACATGGGTCTCCTTATAGAATCGGGAGCGTTACGGTCGTACTCTGTCATGTTGGTCAAATGCGAATTAACAGCCTCAACGCGTCTTACATAACATTATAGAGAACTCTAAAACGTGCAAGTTTCCTCACGATGTTTTCCTTCACCGTTACAGCAAGTGACGTTTGATCTTAAAGCGTACATAATCTGTGAAACGCAAAAAAAAAAAAATCAAGTTAATGTTGACCAAGGTTATCAACTGTTGCAGATAATTACTTAGAAAGCTTAAACGCATTTTAATAAACAGTTATGAACGGATATCAACAGATATACTTCCTTGTAGGTATTAAAAAGTGATCTAGCCAGATATAGTGATAAACTACTTTAACATTGAAATAAAATTCGTGCAATACAAAATGTAGCTCAAGTTCTTGGACTTTACTTTTGGATCTCGCTGGATTTGCGTAATCATATTCAACATAATCATTTTTAACATCATTAACCCTTTTTATCGATAGAAGGGTTGACAAAACGGTACACCAGCTACTCATGTCCCGTGGTTTTAGAAAGAGATTAAACATAATAATGACAAAATAATAACGAAGTAATGACAAACTCATTATTCTAAGTAATTGGTCGTTTTAATTCCAATTTGCAGTGCCAAGAATGTTTCATTTGCGTATGAGCATTGCTATTATGAATTAAATAAATGTTTTATGTTGGATGTACATTTATGTATATGCTAATTGTGAAAGCGATTGGAGAGTGTTCGGTTTAAGTTTTGAAGTATAACCGAGACTATTGTTATGATCATTTTAACCAAAATCATTTTTAATTATGTATATAGACATGATAAAAATAGGCGGAAATCATTTACAGTCTCCAATTTTATTATTTTGAATAGTAGGTATGAACTGTTAAAATTTGAAAGGAAACAAAATTATCAGATTTTAAATCCAAAATATGGATAAATAAACAGATAGATTATTATCTGAAGTCTACAATGATAGAGATATTTGGAATTCTACTCTTTCCCTATCCCCTTAGAGATCTGGCACGATGACATAAAAATATGTAGGTATTCTTGACTTAAATTACCTGACATTAATTACCTCGAACCATTTAAATTACCTAATGCACGTAATAAGGCATAAATATACATACCAACGTGTGGTACAGAAAATTGTGATCTCTCGTGACTGATTGCCAAGGAGTCAATCTGCCGAGCTTATGGTAATGCTGTTTACGTTACTAAATTGATTTATCAACAGTCACGATATTCTATGATCTATCTGAATCACTTCAAGTTTATCCGTATATGGCAAGAGAATACTTTTATGCTATTATAAGATTGATTAACTAATGGGAATAAAATTTGATTTAATAATGAATAATATAAAAATAAATAGACTGTCCTCTTCGTTGAGTGGCTGTAAGCATATCTGCTGTTTAAGAGGTCCTGTATTCTATTCCTGGGGCAAACGCAGTATTATTGGATTTTGCTAACTTGAAATTCCCAGTATTAACTCGGAGTCTGGGTTTGTGCCCGATAAAAGGAAATACGCTCAGACCCCAATTCCATGGTGGGACGTAGGTATACCGTAACTCGTGAATCCTAGGAATACTATTTTCCTTTGCTAACTTCTTCGGGGAAATACATGTGATGTGATGTTATATTATTTTATAATAATAAATAACTGTATCAGGATCTCTCGATACACCGCCATTTGATTGCAACCTAGGAAGAACCTGTGTTATGGTGACGAGACGGCTGATATACATTTATATATCGAATTACTCAGTGGACCAAGAGGCCAATCAGTAATTAATAATTCAATTTATTTAAGTGACCGGTATCAATATCAAAATTAAATGCGGCGATTCTTCGGCGACCTCTTACCGACAAAGTTCACGCCTCAATGCCGCCGCGAAAAGTAGATATTCGATTTCGAGGTCAACCTTCGCCACCGTTTACATGTGACTGGAAAAGATATCGAGCAATATGAGCTATGTCTATAAGCTTCTAGTTGCAGTAAAATAATTTTGTAAACATACGTTTAAAAAGTAAAATGGCCTTGGCCGTCATAATTTGAGAACGCTTTCTGTTCCGCAATTCACAGCACAAAAATGACATAGGTACGTAAATTCGAAAGCAGTCCAATTATTATTATTACATCTTAACGTTCGGTTCCTTACAGGGTAGGCAGAGAGCATCGAGACTATTATTTATACCTTCATAGACCTGACATGCTATTTTTTTCGTCACTCTCTTCATCCATGCACGCCGGTTTTGGAGACTTCTGACTGCCTCACCAGAACCCATCTGACCTACTTTGTCCACCTATATATTTACAAATACATACAAAATGACATAGGTATGCAAAGTGGAAAATAGTCTATTTATGTTATGATTAACTGAATCTTCTGGTAAACGCAACACTGGTTATGTGACACGGGTAGTCTACATTAGTATGACAATTAATAAAAATAGTTAGTTCTACACGCACAACAGGTAAAAATCATTTTACAATTAATATATTGACACAATTTTTTTTTACATGGCATTAGTTTGACTTTAATTTAGTTATAATTATGGCAATACTTCGAAGACAACTATCGTGTATGCCAGTCTGCAAGTGTACCGTGACTCATATTTCATTGTTAGTACAAGTTACAAATAAACAAACTAGCACGAAAATATAATATTTTTGGCCACTAGCTGCAACCAATTTTTACTTCCCTCTGTTTTGCGCGGGTCTTTCTGATAATTACGGAAGCCCTGTAGCATATTGTTACGATCTAGTCTTTTAAATTTCGTGTTTACCTTCATCATCTTTTCTTCTATCACTTCACTATTGGATTCGCTTCAACTATCAGGATAAGAGAATTTAAGGGCATAATAAATTTTTTCGATGACATGAATTAACTGTTGCCTAACGATGGCAACAGCGATCCATTACTTAATTAGCTTTCCGAAACACGGAAACCCTCATGCTAATTTGCCACCAGCGGTCACCCATCCAAGTGCCTATTACTTCCGTTGTTGTTCAACTACGCATAATATCGTTCGCAATCCATGTGTCACTGTGTCATTCCTACGTGCGCATTATAGATTTTAACCTTTTATTTGTTGTAACTAAGAAATATAATTCCACAAGAAAATTTAAAATTCGTATTGTAAACAAACCAATTAAATATTTCTTTGATTCGTAAAATGAAAGAGTCAGCGTTAATAAATAGGTTAAATAAACATTTTTCTCGAAAGATTCAGTAAAAAGGAAATATATTTTTCAATGTACCTACGTTTATATAACATGTAGGTATTTGATGAAACTGTAACTAGCAATTATTTCTTTTATACCTTTTACAGTAAAAGCAATATTATTTCTACTTTTAAATCCATTTTCTTTTCATTATTGTACGAAAAAAATTAAACATGACAGTTGCTGTCAATCTCTGAGTTTTCCATGTCGACTGTAGGTGACGTCAGCCCTACTTTTGCTTTTCAGAACGTGTACTTCATCTCTCTTAATCCACCAACCTCCCTGGATGTTTAAAATTATTCAAGACTAGCTGACCCGGCAAACGTTGCTTTGCCATATAAATTATTTAAATAAAATATAACTAACTAAGTTAGATAAAATATAACTAACTTATTGTAAATATATGAGGATTTGACTGCCTCGTTGGTCGAGTGGTTGCTAGCGCGACTGCTGATCGGAAGGTCCAGGGTTCAAATCCTGGGTCGGATACTAGATTCTTCTAATTTAGAGTTTGTAGTAGTGACTCGGAGTCTGGATCTGTACCCGGTCTATGGCAATAGGTTCGCCACCCATTCCATGGGACGTAAACGTAACTGGTTAAATGTGGGAGTGTACTACACTCCTCTGCCTACTTCCTCTGGTAACTA
>DWJK01003407.1:0-13179 GCA_018248815.1 Croniades pieria auraria
GCGTGGAGGACTACGGCCTTAACCCTCTCAAAATGGGAGGAGACTCATATTCCAACAGTGGAATGTTAATGGGTCGAGTAAAAAGAAAAAAAAAAAAAAAAAAAAAAAAAAAAAAATTAAACTAGTCATATAAAGATTCTGTGAATTGGAGGTATAAGAATCTTTATTTTATTAGATAGATTATTTACATAGTCTTTATTTTAGTAGATATTTACGTACAGATTATATATTAGACACACGCGTACAGTCCACAGATTATATATCTAATAAAAGCTTTAAAAAGTGAACGAGTTAAATAAAACTTTTTAGTGTAAAATAATTGTACAATGAAAACTTTAGCTCCATTTGTGAAGATATCATAAACGTAGTTTTGAATGAATATGGCTATTACACGTGGAAACTTCTAGCAAATACCCCGTTGTATTAAAATCGAATGAAACTTGAGAGAAACTGTAATAAATTGTTATGTGGTCGGTCGCGCTAATGACAAGTAACAGTCAACCCCTTATTCTCAACCATCACCCCAGCAGTAGGGTGAGATCCGCTTCAAGCCCCGCAAAATAAAAGGGAGGCAACCACATATCAAAAGCCGCAACATTACGTATCTACTCGTATGTTATATTAAATAAAGAAATGTCTTAGAACATCTCCACAGATGGCTATCTGATTCCAGTATAGACAGAGCCTGTGTTATAGTAACCAGACGACTGATAAACTACATTTATAAATATGAACATTTAATTTCATAGATTTCTTTTTTACTCCCATACATAGAAGTAATATTCATTATACCAATATTTGACCATGCTGGGAATTAAACCCGCGAGCCCCCGCTTAGCAGTGCGGTTAGTCACCACTAGACCCACGGCTCACTTATAAAAATAATGTCCTCGGCCTAGAAATGTTTTATAATGCAATAGGCATATGGACTAGCTAATCGTTGTATGTATGCAACTCCTAACAATCCCATTTTTGTATAGAACATAATTGCCACCAATGCCGTCACTCGTTAGAGACCGAGCACTAATTGACTACGCTATTCATTTCCCGCCAAAACGGGAGTGTAATTTAAATTGACGTCGAGATTTACTTTAGTCTGTCATTACTGTTCAGAACTCGTAATAACACTTATGTTCGCTTTAAATTGCTTGTCTATTAAATTAATACAAAAAGAGCGTGAGGTCAGTAAGGTTAGAGATATTCGGCAATCGCTGCTATCTATCTGCCCCGTAAGGGACTTGGCATGAGGATACAATAATAAAAAATTGTGTAATAAATTATTAGGACACGGTCACAACATTTTAAAATATCAGTAGCAAGCAAAAAGTAAAATCATCAAAGACGCGTTGCGACCATTGTATGTGCAAGTCATTGATTTAAAGAGAATTCATTGAACCAAACGAGTATTAATTTCTCACACTGGCAATAAGTATCGTATAATTGAACGTCGTGAATGCCGCTCAGATGATATCAACATTCATGCGTCGTGATAATTACAAAAACGAACCAGAGAGAGACATTTACGGCAGTACAGGTGAAACAAAAAGTGGTCATTGAGGTTGTGTCGACATAAACTGCTGAACAATGATTCGGAGAGAAAAAGGTGAGGCGAGGCATAACAGATTAAAATTCTTTTCCGAGCAATTGTACCGTAAAAGAACACCGCAAGAACTTGGCGAGCCGCCAACAGGTTTCTTTCTGTGAATCGGCTGAGAAGACGAATGTTTGTCTTGCATACATTCATCGGGGTCAACATAGTAACACAGTAGGACTATTTAGCTTTTAGTTAGTATACATTACTCGTAGTATTCCACATGTCCTCGGCCTATGAGATAACAGTCACGTGTTTCGACCACAGTGAATGTTTATTTATAGCTTTTAGGAATACAATTGAATCTTTGTCCTCATCATCAATATCATGCCTTTTTATCGTTCCATTGTTAGACATGGTTCGCCCCTTAGAATAAAAAAGACTGGATAAATTGGAATTTGTTACCCATACGTGAGTAATTTCCTCTTTAAGTGCTTAATTACCGACCGTTAAGTACCGGGTACATTAACAACAAAAACAGTAAAACGTAGCATCACGCCAGTAGTCCCCGAAGGAGTAGGCAAAGGAGTATAGTACACCCCACGTTTCACCGGTTAGGTTTAAGTCCCAGAATGGAAGCGAGCCTATTGCCATACATCCAGACTCTGAGTCACTGCTAGAAATTCTAAATTAGAAAAATCCAATAGTACCCGACCCTGGATTTGAACCCAGTACCTCCACATCGGCAGTAGCGCTTGCAACCACTCGACCAACGAGGCAGTCAACAACAAAAAAAGTTGTTGTTTTAAAATGCGGTTTCATATGTAGTACTTAAAAGCCGAGAGGAAATGTATACTAACATGAGACATATTGTACTAGACGTACAGACATAAATTACCTTTAAAAATTTTAGGAAATGAAATTTAACAAACATTAAAGACAAAACACTAAAAACTCTTAGCAATGAAGCTGTTAATTTTAAACCTCTATTAATTTCTTGTTCGCTAAATTGTCATGTGTAATTTCTCTTCTTAACTCTTTTCCGCCCGTAATACGTTGTTGCTAACGTCAAGTCCACAAAGACTTCGTACAAAGCATCTTTTCTACCATCAGCATAGTTGGGGTTTCTTTACCTTCATTTACATGAGAATTCTCTCGTGTATTTAATAAACGTTCAATTTTCTCAAACAGAACAGCTCTATGTTGTAACTCTTGTGCTAGAGGATTTTAAGTTTAGTTTCGCTTTCGTAGTTCGTTAGATTTTAGTGCACTTTATAGCTCCATACCAAGTTAAATGAGTGAACTTGATTAAGTCGCTAATAACTTGGGCTAAGGTAATAAAATTTAAGGATAAAATGTTTGGTAAATTACGATGTACTTCCAAGCGTGATATTTTTTAAATTTCACTTCCCAACAAATGCATGTGTATCTAAACTAGGATTCCGTTATCGTGGGTGCCAAGATCCCACGAATAAGAGCAATCACTTAGAATCACAAAAGATGATTTAGTTCAATTTTTAAAATATTCTTAGTCGGAAATCGAACCCTTTGCAAGATATACAAAGTTGTTAAGCAATGGATTCTCAATTGTTATTCACGGCCATTTAATATCCTCTTTTGAAGCCTATCTTAAAATATCCCTCCGTTTGAATAATGTTTTGTCAGCGTTGTATTGTTTATCGTTTAGGCACGCAAATGGGACTTTCATATAGAATGAAATCTCCTTACAACGAATCCACTCTTTCCTTGCCTTCATTTACATGAAAAGTGTTAGTGCTAGAGTTTTCTTGGACGAGATTTTAATATTCCAATTTATTCAAACAAACTCCACTAGACGGTAGGAAATGCTTTGAATGCTATTCGATTAAACCACTAGTAAAATGAGAAATAAAAATTAAACCAGCTTAAACATTAAGATAAAATTGCGAAATTTTTTAACGATTCTATATAAAAATAATTTTATGGACTGCATTGATACAGAATAGTCTATATTTTGTATCCCCGGAGAGTATTAATAATCAACATAATCATGTGGATATAAGGTCCCTCATGATGGACATCTATTATTCTTCTCGCTAGATATAGATATACATATATATTCCTTCATTGCAATAACCATTTATTTAAAGCGGAAAAAGTAGCAAGCGAGCTAGCAGCAGTCACAAGTGGCCGCTGCCATCTATAGACATCTGTAACCGTTCTCGAACAGGACCTTAGAAATGGGATTATTAGTGTCAAGTAGTTCAGTGAAGATAACTTAATAGGATTATTATCACTTACCGATAAAGAATTTCATGGTTGGTTACAACTTCTAAGCAACATTAGAATCATATTACTTGTGTCGTAAAATTTTTGAACACAGGACTTCTGCCGCAATGCGAAGCTTGAAAACCAAATCCTTTAACCTCCTATAAAATTAAAAGAAAGACTTCATCTTAAAAAAGAAAAATTTTAAATTCAATGAAGACTAATGAAAGAATTTACGTCCGATCCAGTTGTAAAGCTGCAAGCTACTTAGTGGGGGACATTCCAGACCGGGTATACAGAACAGCTTGTGTCAACATAAGGTAATACAGTAAAGATTGCTTATTAACTAGTATCGATTCGTTAAAAGAACTGCTTTCAAAGAGGAATAAAGTTAGTGTACGTTGTGTAAGAAACTAACGCTCGTAATTAGTACTGTCCTATGTTTTAAAAATGCTAGATAATATGCAGTACGATCCTTTAATGTAGGACGGTTTTCGCTAATCTAAGAATATTGCGTAACAAGACACTACGTTTAGCGGTATTTCGTCATCGCTATCATCTTCGTCATCATTATTATCGTCATCATCATTATGGTTGTCATCGTTATTATCATTACTATTATCAACATCATTATGATCAGTATTACATTCTTTATCACCATTATCAATATCTTTGTTGTCACTACTATTCTCTTTCAGTACATTGCTAGATATAGTATTGCTAGACATAGATCGATATTTCGCAATGAGCGTCAATTTACACTTTTCCTTGCTTACCGCATGGAAAACTAAAACCTTAATTTTAAAATACTTATAAAGTAGTCACCGAATTAATGAATGACAATCTTTGATAATAGACCACGGCATATCGTTTTCAGTATGACATGAGTGATGTTACTAATGTACTTTTATAATTTGAAAGCACATATAACTTAGCTTTGCGGTTCGTAGGAATACGTCTAGCCTCGTATCACAGAAGTAAGTGTGTCATGACGTGTGTTTTTACAGTGTGGCTACGTTATAGGTCAAGATTCTAACCAAGCAAACAACCTAGATATAGAGAGATCCTTACACAGCGCTAGAATTACATCTAATAGACTCACATTTGATTTTTCGACTGCGATGAATGTAATAGTTGTACAAACAAAGTTCAGTAACAAATACGAAATGGCTTTACATATGTCAGAACATTTTAATTTGGTTTAATTAAAAGCTTCATCGTGTCTTTGGTTACGGTAGCCATAAAGATCCAACTCTATAGATGTTTTCTACCAACCCTTTATTAAAATTTAATTATTTTCCTTTTATCTATAGTTTTCTTGTCCATTGCTTCTATATATTTAGTGGCAATATAATTAAAGGCATTAAGTGCAATTGCTAATAAATTTCGCTTGTTTTTAAACAATAAATTGTGAGGGATCTTTTACATAAGTTTAGGTACGTTTGTTTCATTAACATTATCAAATAGTTTAAGCTCTTTATTTAAATTGCCATGTCAGTTTCATTTGTTTCTCCATTGATATATAAATTCCCATGTGGTTGTGAGAAATTTGATTCGTCCTGCTTTTACGCAGCGACAGATATATGTTTTTTTTTCATAGACAAACATATGGGCTGGAGAGTGAAATGGATTACTTTTTAATTTGGAAAAATATAGTGTTCCTCTAGGAATCCAAATAAGGATATTTCTGTTAAATCGATGGTTTAGGATGTGACTTAGACGAGTCTTGGAAACCTTAGAGTCTTAGAGACGAGACACAGGTTACTTAGAAAAAAAGGTAACTAAAAGAGTAACTTAATTTAAGCAATTATACGGAATTTAGATTTCCGCCTAAAGTTACTTATAATTCCCAGTTCAATAAAAAATCTATCTTAGTATTAGTCGTGCAGTATCGTTTGTATAGTGTAATAAAATGCAATGTTGCAGATTAAGTCATTATATAAAACTAGCTTTCAATATAAGGTAAGACTTGATTAGAAAACCTTATCAGAATCAGCGTGTAAATTACTACAGATTATCAGTCTAGCGTACGAGAATTGATATTCATTGGCGTTAAATTACTTCAGAAAGCTTAATTTCAGTTATGCAAAGAAATTGTCGCAATTTATTTAAGTCTAGAAATATGTAAAGCTCGTTACATGCTTTGAGAAGATTATCATAATTATGTCGGTTAGCAAAGTAATTTTCTTCCTTCTAGTATGGCTCTTCTTGGTTTCTCGTTATTTTATATTCATATAGCTGCGCGCATGTTTATTAATTAAACTTAATGCATAAATCATCTTGTGTTTAAAAGGTACAACAAATATTACTGTAAAAAATATGGGAAGAAAATTCAAGACGTTCAAAGAGGAAACTAGAATTTAGAACGGTAGATTTTTAAAATTTCGTCATTCCTGTCGACGTTACCATTAAAGTGTGGCATAAATTCATTCCGATCCGACTGTGTTTGGAGATTCTGCATACGGTCGCTGAAAGATGCCCATTATGTTTTCAAAAATCCGTCCGGACTTACCGTGCTCTATATTTTAAAAAATTTGGAACGTTTCAAATATTGCCACATCGCCGCCAACGCTGCAACTATTCGACAAACTTAATAGATTATACCTAAAGATATAAGAATTTAATATTATATCATAACACCAAGAGAACACCAAGTTATAAGTTATCAATCTTTACAGACTTTGCGTGGTTCTTCTACAGACATCACTCGCTTCATACATAAAGATACTAATGTAAGTATTGGGATTGTACCGCATGACACACTTTCTCAGAATTTGAACAGCTGTAGACACTAAGATCAAGTTAATTAAAAGTAATAATCATGCTGCCGAAACATATTACGCCGTACCAGAAAATAGTGTTGCCATAACACTGTTTCATGTACATATTTAATGAATGTACATGAAAATATTAGTTTTATTAATGATACATTAAAAAAATCAAACAAGAAATCAGACATAATGTTAATTACATTATTAAAACAATATACAATATTTAGCACGGGATGTGGATTGCAACAAAATAAATGCAGTTATGCGCTACTGTCGATAAGAATGCAATTGGGATATATTATTCAAACGATGCCCGTAGGTCGATAAACCCAGACACCGTGACTGGGGCAAAACTCATGGCTTATTCAGGATTCAAGCTAAATATAGAAGTACGCTCCTGCTTTACTGCTCTATAATTTACCACTACTTACAATGAGTATACCATAGCTTTTGACACATTTAAAATTTAGAAATTGTTTTATGATCATCTATTTAACAATCTTGTGATTTTAAAATGGCTGTATAAGTAAAAATATTTGTTTCAGGCTTGCTCAAACATAACGTTTTATTGTATTGATTTTGTGGAACACTTTTAGATGTTTGTCGATGGTGTAAGGTGTTTCAGAGTTCGGTGTTCCTCTTAGGATCCCAAAACAACCACATCTACATATGGTGCGCTCTGCTGAACATCAGTCGAGGCACTGGTGACCGATTGATTGTGGCATAGCGTAATGACACAGCTAAATGCCTCGACCCTCGAAGTGCAACAAGCGCAGATGATGCGGGAAACTGCACTGCGATATCTAACACGTAGAGCCAGCCTGGCTGCCATATGCCTCACCCTCTTTGGGGAACCCCACACGCACCATAGACTGAGACATGCTATTGATGATGATGCGACGCCTGTCACAAATTGTCACCGTCACTTAGCGTCTATGATTAGTAGACAACATCAGTAGACCGGTTATGGAAGTAAATGAATGAAATAAACGGAAACTATTATTATATGAATTTCCATTGTATGTGTTTTGTAATTAGACAAATTATATTTCATAGCATTGCCAATTACATCGCAATAAGGAAGTTTGTCTTAGAGAGTGCTTATTGCGTTTATGGTTCCTTCACTTCTCGCATCGATCGCTTCGCGTAATTTTCGTTCGGCCGGTCATTGTTCCTTGGAATCGTTTAAATATTTAGTATAAATGGCTATTCGTTATATCGTTTTTAGAAGAAAGGGTATCGATTTTCATATTCTGACTTATAAAATGTAACTCATGTGGGTTACATTTTTAAAGTACACTCAATGATATAATTGAATGGGTAGCTATAAATATTAACACTTTTCGTAGATCCTGGTCCGGCTCGATGAACCAACATTTGCAAAAATAGCGAACGTTGACAATGATAAATATTGGAACAACGGCATTTTAAGTAAAACAATAACGTTATCGGACGTTTTTTGATAAATGCGAACCCCATCAAGATAAATATGAATATCCAATAATGATTAATATGAATATCCAATAATGATAAATATGAATATCCAATAATGATAAATATGAATATCCAATAATGATAAATATGAATATCCGCAAAAAATGCATAGCCTACAATATCTTTTACATTCAAATAAGTGGAACTTTTGGCTGTTATGAAGGATATTAAGTACACCTGATGCCCCGAAATGGTTTTCATATTATCATATTATGAATATAAAATACTATTCCTTCTTCCGGAAAGGGCAAGAAAACGATCGTAGAAAAATCATTATGTTTTAATATGGTGCTAAGACCCCACCTGAGAAAATTATTGAGAAAAAAAATTAAGTACATTCATTACAGTTTTAGAATAAATTATAAGTCAGATTTCAGTTGGGAATAATCATTGATTATTTCTCACTGAATATTTCTAAATTCATATAGAAATGTTATGGTAGTTATTGAAAAGTAGTGAAATATTTCATTTATATCACTATCTATTTTAAAAGTTCTGCTAAGTACATTTACAGTATTTGTTAGAAGTTATATGGCGTGTAGAGCCCTAGTTCTCTATATTTCCCCTTTTATAATTAATGGATCTGTGCCCGGTGTATAAAATTAGACTCACCACCTATTCCATAGTCGGACGTAAACTTAACTAGTGAAACATGGGAGTGTACTACACTTCTCTGCCTACCTCTGCGGGTATTAGAGGCGTGATGTTAAGTTTTAGATTATTTCAATATTAACACAACTTTTTAAATTTTCATTGAGTATCTAGACTCAGATTCCCTGAGACACAGACATTGAGAACGCTACACCACAAACATTTTACGGTTCAAAAAACAAAACGCCTAGCTATATCAAGACCACGTCTCAATCGACACAATCCAGAGCTACTGACGATGTTTAAAAAACAATTGAGCATAGACACTGCTTCAATATAAACTTAACCTGACGCAGAAGTACGAAAAAAACTCCCCCTAGTTTCTGTGATCTTTTAACTCACACATCGATGTATTTTAAAACCATAATGAATTTTGCTCGAAGTCTTTGTGGATTTCGCGGATGCAACTGTAAACTCCATAGTAAATTTTAATAAGCAATCAGGTTCCCAGAAAAGCTATCAACAACATTGCATATATCCTACTTTTAGTTTCGATCTACTCACAGTCGTGTAGTTTTCACCCATTAATCCATATCATCTGTCTGACCTGAAATTTCACAGGGCACATATATCTGTCCTTGTCACACTTACTGGTACGAAAGGAATGGGTGTTCCGATGATAAATTGTAGTATTTTATTTTATCCCAAACCATGTTTTTGGCATTTTATGAATAACTTATTATGAAAAATGGTCACTATTTCCTGTACAAGATAGAAACATCCAATAACATTGTAAACCTAATTTATGTAAGAAATGGGAATTTGTTTCGTAATAGTTAAAATATTCTAACTAGTTGGGGCCATCCCGAAAAACATACGTGAGTTAAGGCGGTACATAAACAATCATGTGTTTAAACACTCAGGAGGTATACATTTATTCGGGGAATAAATGACACTGCAATTATTATTATTATTATTATGAATATGACTTCCCCTCAGTACCCTCGCCTGGTAGGCACGGAACACTGAAGATCTAATATTCTTATAATTAAGGAACTAACGTTGTTCATCTATATTTGTTATAAATGTTACGCAATAAATAAATACATGATATACCACAATACAAGTATATGTTGATTGCATAATAATCTTATTGTTTCACTAAGGTATTAAAGCTCAACGTCATTAACACGTATACTTCCTAAGCGCATTTGTTACTGCATAATTTTTTTTAAAAGTTGATAATCAATGAAGTATTTCCTATGTAAAATATTCGTATTATACAAATCACCCGATCATAAGCCGCTTACAACCATCAGTAATTATTATTTACGGTAAGACACTTGACGTCGGCGTCCCTTTCGTTCATTCGTTATTTAGACGAGACGTGGTAACACAATGTGCGTTATTACTTCTCCGTAATACTTTCCTGGTAGCGAAATTCCGAAGTGCTAATGGAAGAAAAACACTCAAACAAAAAGGAGCCGAGAAACTGAGTAAATTCGTTTTGATAAATGGCCCGTCTGTCTGTCGATGTCGAGAATTACTGTCTTTTTGGTACAGCCCCTGACAGGGCGACGAAAACAAATATCATCAAATTTTCTGCAAAATTATCATTCTATTTCGTTCATGTTCACGGTGGTTTGAATTTCGAATATTTTAATGATACTAAGTGAGGGTAGATACGCAGAACAACACTAATTTAAGAGGACAGAGCAATGAACTTCATAGTTTGCTTTGCCCAGTTTTATGTTGGACAGCTGTTAATTAAAAGAACTGATACAACTAAGAGGATAAATAATAAAAATAACTGATATGACAAGAATATGAATAATAATGATTGATAAGAAGAAGAAGTACGGTAACAGTGTAAATATAGAAATATTTGCAACTCGGTGCATTCAGCTCACCTTGTAAGAGACCTGGCGTGACGGCTAATATACACAGATGAAGGAGATATGATGAGAGAGGTGAGATAGATGAGAGTGAAACAGTAATCGACGAGAAAAAAACGAAATTAATTAAGTTGATAAAAGATTGAGCACCTAAAATAGGTTCGAACCGAAACGGAAGCCTGCGATCCTAATTGGCTCACCGCGATGAATCACGTGTCACATCCGATCTAATTTCCAGTGCAAAGTGCGCTTACAACCGACGCTCTGAATTCGGAAACGTTTGACATGTGCACTCAAAAGGTAAAACTCACTATTTGATTACTGCTTACCCTACTTTACATAATTGATGAAACGAAATTAGAATAATCATCGAATTTGACTTTTATATAACTAAATGTAATGAGAACAAAATTGCCAAAATGTCATCCACCAGAATACAAGTACATGATTCATATGGGAAACATTGCAGAAATGTCACCGTAGTTTCTAGTATTTGATTTCAAATGACATTCACGACTGACGGAAAGAATAGGCAATAGTACTTAAAATTAATATATTAAACGGTAGAAGGATCTTCTCTTTTGGTTTAGTAAGTGAAAGCACAATAACAAATAATAAAATTGAACTTTACGTTCTGAATGCTATAAATTACCCGTCTATCTATACTCATAATCCATGATTAGTTGAAAGCGACTGAGGAATACATTTCGCAAAAAATCAAATTAATTTAAACATTAATGGCGGCAAAGGGAAATGAATGAGTCCTAATTGGCTTGATGATTCACTACTCGCATCCGATCTAATTTCGAGTGCAAAGTGGGCTAGACACGGCGAAACTGATGCTCTAAATTCGTACAACCCGTGACATTTCAGCTCAAAGGGTAAATGTGACTGCTGATTTACTATGCACTTCACAATAACTATTAAATTTTGATATCGCTAAAATATCTCAATTATACTAGGTTAATGCTACTTCACTGAAATGTTATACTAAATAAATACAGAATTAACCGTGCAATATGCTGTCTAACAATTTTGTTAACTAAATGTGACCAACGTCGGTCATAAAATCGTGATTTTATTGAAGATTTGCTGCTGACGTAATTTTATTGGCGATATATTTATTTAAAGTGATGAGGATACAGAATGTTTAATAATTACATTATATCTGTCTGCCAACTCGTGGTATTGTTAATAAAGAAACGAAATTTATAAACTTTATGTAAGTCTAAATATATTTCAAAGTTGATTTTCTACACAATCTCATTAGTCTCAACAATCTCCTTACTTCTTTGAACTTCATGAACACGACATTTTAATTCGAGAGAAAACTTCCAAGCAGTCTCTATTGTATCCAGTACACGAATTTTTGTGTTCGGCTCAATAAATCAGATCATAACAATACGCGACAGCAACTCGTTTATTACGATTGGCGTCGCATATAAGAGTGCTTAATCTAATTGCACATGTATGCTATCAACCAGCATCAAACCAGTTACGGGTAGAATGAAATCATAATAAATGAAATATTATTTTACTTCCAGCAACAGAGATGTCTGTCGGTTATTACCATCAAAACCTTCATAATACATTTCTCAAACAGTAATTCATTAGTCATATGCACGTCAAAATAAAAAGTCTATGTCCTCTCAAAGCAACATGACTTGACTTTTGAAATAACGAGATTTTCGGACTACTGTGTCATTACAGACACCATAGTAAAAGATTTTAGATTTCACAAATAATACGTCAACAGTCATACTGAACATCAAAATAAAACTATCTAATAATACTTCAACAGTCATAATGAACATCAAAATAAAACTATCTAATAATACTTCAACAGTCATAATGAACATCAAAATAAAACTATCTCCTCTTCAAGTTATGTGAATCAGCTAACGCCTGAATGTGGGATAACTATTTTCGGTCTACTGCCTCATTACTATCTAGATTTACGATAAAAAAAGGTTTTTTCACTTCTCAAGTAATATATCTGCAGTCACATGAACATCAAAATGAAACTATTCTCTCTTCAAGCACTATGAATCACCTGACAAATGAACGCGTGACAACTATTTTCGGTTGACTGTGTCATTCGATACATGCAGAGAGTAAAAGATTTTCTCAAACTAAACATTTAATTTCCAACATCATTTATATTATTACTATTATACCATCAAGTCAGATATTTTACAAGATAAACAGAGAGTAACGAATGCCAAAACTAAACTCGTGTATGTTTCATTTTACACAACTCAATTTATTTATTATGTACACTTAACGCTTTCTGTCAAAACCCATAATCGTATACCCTCATCAAGGAAAACGTCTTTAATTTCCGCAAATAACAGCGTCTTGTTAGAGATAACGAAAGTTGGTGTATCCGGAAGGTTAAATATAGAAGCGTGGTAAAAATTTCGGCGTGCATTTCCCGAGAGCCGAACACTTGGGCGTTCCCACAGACAACTACGAACATAAAACCATGTCTTCCCTTGTCCTTTGTGGCACAAACTACGCTTTGATGTGTTTACATATTATTTTTCGTAGTTATGAACTTAAGTTCATGTTCTGTAACGTAAAACGTAACATCACGCCTGTTATCCCCGAAGAGGTAGGCAGAGGAGTGTAGAACACTCCCACGTTTCAC
>DWJK01003408.1:0-13177 GCA_018248815.1 Croniades pieria auraria
TACCGAATTCTGACATCCTGTACTTTGTATTTTATATGGTATACAATAAAGTGTTTGTATTGTATTGTATATAATTTGTTCAATATATGTCACACATTATATTCCTTTAAACACAAATTGAAAAGAATTTCCCACTTTTGAACAGATGGAATTTTATAAATGCTGTATCTTCATTTATTGTTTTAAATGTGTTTTTACAAACATAATTATACATTCCTTTTTTTTTATTTTTCTATTGGACCTAGAATCCTCTCCAAATAACGCTAAAAGTATTTTAAATATAGGCTGGACATCAATATAATAATTACGATATTTTTAGGTTTTTCTACTCATATTATTTCATTTTAAATGTATTTAATATTACAACGAAATTAACTAAATGTGTACATCACTTTTAAAATCTAAAAAATATTTAATATACGGAGTATAATTTTTTTTCATTTACATCTATTAATATTTACATATTTCGGAACCATATAGTAATAAAAAAAAACATCGCAATAAATTGCAGATACAAATTAAATGTAACAACACGTGTAATAAATATATTTTTCACACATTTCACGAACAATTATTAGGAATCAAGGTGCCATCTCGATCTCTTTATTTGATTGCGTTCGCGTCCGGGCGATCGCCTCATAACCTTGAAAAGCAACAAAATAGAATAACTGATCGACTGTAACCGCGCCAATCGCTTATTTATCATGTAAAACGCAAGGATGTACCTAATTGTAAATGTAGCAGACCAATAAAATAAAGCAAATATAATTGTTTACCTGTCAACTTTTTTTTCGGCGATGAAACATTTTAAGTCATCGCTAATATCCTCGACGAAATTATCGTCAGCTAGGTTTAGGAACCGTTCGACCGTTTTGGCACCCAGCTTGACGGTGATCTATTATTTCGTGAAAACAAAAAACACTTTTTCAGTTCTCGTGTACAGAAGGAAAACTATCGGCAGTCCATTTTCAGCTTTTCATTACGGACGGCGACCACCAGCACCATCGCACACATGCACATTTTACACAAACAAACACAGATAAAATAATTGATCACAGATAATGCAACTAGTAGGAACGTCAAAAACCGCTATTTAAAAACCGTAAAACAGAAATATCGATATTAGTTTGATGCGAATTAATATTACCGTTAGACTAATACTACCAAAAATTTAAGAAACATTATTCTATAGTTAATGATTATTTAACTAAAAACTTAGTTTCGTTTCTTTTTCTACAAAATCAATGCCTTCAATGCCTACAAAAATAATATTTCCTAAATTACGTAAAATAACTAATTCGCTAATTATTGTCGAAAAATTGTTTCTTGACGGTAATAATACGCAAAGCGTCATGTACTTACACTTGAACCAGTTGCGTATATAGTTGTGCACTATAAATCGCATATAAGAATGAATAAGCATCTAGAGTCACCTGAAACTTCACGTATAAGAAAGTTATTTGCAGTTAGTGTTCATATAAAAGATCGAATGAATGATGAGCTTATAGTTACCTGAGTATTGAAAAATAGGTACATAATAACCTATGATTGAAATAACCAAAGCTTCATGTTTAATATCGATAATGAACGAACGTAGATTGATATTGGTTTCAACGCTAAAACGTAATGAGCCTTCAATACTTTGAATATAAACTTTTATCATAGGTATATAGGTAAAAACCATTTACCGTTTTATGAAACAAGTAAATAAGGAAAGCTACGCGAAAATTCAAAATGGACGATGCTCATTACCCTTTACAAAGTCGGCACAAAATAAAAATGGAATTAAATGTATTCCTAATTTAAGAACAGATAATAAAATCACTAATAAATTTTGTATTTCAAGTCATTATTATAAATCTAGAAGAAACTAGTAAGTACACATCAGAAGATAATTTATGTGCTTGACGTTTATGGATGGGTTGTGTTGCCAGGCCTCACCACTAATGTTTCAATTGCTTGTTGTTCAGTTCTAATACTGCGGTTTCTAGATCTCCGTTGCTTTCGTCTTCATCATCATCATCAATCCGTCATCGTTTACTGAAGGACGTAAGCCTCACCTGTCCTCTGTTCAAAGTTACAATTTCTTTTCACCAATCACATCAATTTAGGTGGATCGAAATTCGATATTTCTTAATATATCTTGTGGTGTATGTAACAAATTAATACAAAATATAATTAAATAATATGTTTTACTTAAAATCTGACATTAAATAATTTGTAATTACAATATGCTTAAAAATATTTAAATTAAATTGAAATTATCTATAATTCACTATTTCATTCGAGACCAATCCTAAAGGTGTTCCTTTAAAATCGTCAGGTAATTATATGTACGACATTTTCACTAATCTCGCCTTTCAAATCAGATAGACAAATATGACGTTGGGCTGTGGGTTTCACAAAATAGACGATTCTCCCAACTAAAACTTTGTTCATACACTTTTTCAAAATGTAAATATATCGAATAACAAATATGTATCAAACATTTCAAATTGATTAGATACATTTTTCTTGCCAACAACAGAATTATTACAATTTTTGAAGTATCATTGGTCTGTCAAATTTATCTATCGAATGAAAAATTTGAGTACACAAAACATTGCCAATGCTGTCATTAAAAAGAAAATGAAAAAAAAAACAAGGTGACAACTAAAATAAAATAAATACATATTTTTGAATAAACTTTACAAAACGCACAGCGACAAATTTTTAACGAAAAAAGAAAGAAAGGAAGATGTGTATTGTGCATAAACATAACAAACTCATAAAAAAAACTTAAAGCTTCGATTGAAAGAAATAATTAAAACGGCCAATACATCTAATAGTATAAAAATCTAACTTATCTTTGTCTGTTTCAGTAACCAGCTGAATAGCATCCAACAATGAACAAAATATTTTTCTATTAAAAAAAAGCAGGTCTTCATTACAATGGTTCAAAATGTAGAAAAACGTGACGTCACGCGTGTAATCCCCGAAGAGGTAGGCAGAGGAGTGTATACACTCCCACGTTTCATCAGTTACGTTGACGTCACTTACAATAGGTGGTTTGAATTACATTTTTTTTTAATTAACATAAAAACTTTAAATGTTTATTCGTTGTTGTAACAATTTAATAGAATTGTTGAGATTTCTTCACAATAGGTAAACAGCCCACAAACATTTTATAGAAATCAAAATTATTGAGATGATAACATATTGATAAGAAAACAATCATATAAAAGTTATGAAAAAAGGTTCAATATTAAGTAATCTTAAAACATTAAAAGATTTTTAGTTTTTCATGTATGTACATATACATACACACACGCACGTGTATATTATTACCTCTGTTGAACATTAAATCAACATATTAACGATTAAAAAAAATGATCTGGACGAATTCTTATATCATGTAAAATGATCTGGATGAATTCCCATGCCAAGAGAAATTGCACCTAATGAGTATGTATTATATTTGTATATTATACAATTTTACAATTTCAACACTTCACATTACAATCTTCAGAAAATAACAATATTCTTACACTAAACTGATTTTATTATCTTTTGAATTCAGGGCAGAAAGATTTAAATTAGAAAATGTATTAAAACCTGAGATAAAGATTGTTACTCTGTGCATGTTTTGATGTTTATGGGCTATTTGTTTTCTAATATTGTCTATTACCACTTAACCATGATAAATAATAATTCAAAACAAAAAAGCATGTTGGCTTCATGGGACATTGTTCCATGAATAAAAGAACATTTTTAAAAGTTACCATATTGGTCTTATTTATCTGTGAACTATAACTAAGTTGTACTTCGCTAATTCATCATGGTTAAGATAGATGGAATTCGATAATTCGATACGATATTAGATTTAAGTCAAAATCGATATCGCTAAATAACGGTTATTGGATTCGGTATATTACAAATCAATTTTCGGTCTATATTGCAGTCTCAGCGGCGGGTCGCGAAACCGCCATCGGGTTACGTATACGAATTTAAGGGTATGGTCCTTTCCTAATAGTTCATCGTTGCATAGAATATCGATCTGAAACATGAGAATAAATATTTTAGAAAACATATAGTAATATTTTGGGATAACAGTCCACAACTTTTGGGCCCCGACTGACAACCAAACTGCTAGTAAAAGTACATAACTTCTAAATACATACTCATATAAATTATTTTATGCCCAGACAAAAAAATTACTTATTCATTTTAAAAATAAAACCCACAATAATAAATTTATTTGTATTTGAAAAATAATATCATATAACAAACAATAAAATTATTAAATATAAATAAATATATAAATTAATAAGGGGTTCATAAATTCTACTTTATAGGTTTTGCTTTAGCTATTTGGTGTGCTAGTTTTATATTTGTCTTGTGTTCTCTGTCACTGTCATAAATGTATGTGTTTTGTATAAAAACATTTAATTACAATAAACGAAGTCTGTCAGAAATCTTCCTAAATTAACTGAAAACCAATAAAAATATTGCATGACCATCTCCTGCCACACACTAAAAATAGCTTCAAAGTTATTTCTCACAATACTAACCTCTTTATATTTCTCCATCCCGTTCAATACTTTCTTAGCTACAAATTTCTTGAGGTGAGTGATTGTCGCTTGAGCTGAGCACCTGATGAAGCTACGCTTCAGCGTGCGCAGGGATGATGATATGCACTCTAAGCACACATTCACCTGAAAGAAGTTTCTTTGTGATAGCATAGTTACAGCAAACACATAGATGTTGTTTCAGTTTGAGCCTCACCATTACATACCTATACACTGTGAGTAAATGTTAATAGGCGAAATTAAATCAACAAAACATTTTTATATCCATTCGTTTCAACCCTTTATTCATTCCATTGCTGGAACATGTGTTTCCTCTCATGAGAGGATCTAGACCATAATCTAGTATAATATATTTTTTTACATCAAGATCAGTATGGTTTTGCCAAAACTAGGGACAAATCTAGTCTGCTTAATGCCACTCCACAGTTGTCAAGTTATAAACTAAACAAACCTGTTCATCTTTCCGATGACAATCTGAATTATCCTGCTGTTCAGGCTCATCACCGCCACCTGGCTTGTCTCCCACTAAAGCTGCGTCCTTCGGACATGGCAGGCCTCTTGCTCTGTAGAAATCTCTTTCCCGTTTTAATTCATCTGCAAAATGAAACAATGCATGCTAATGTCAGTGTGAGAGTCTTAAGGGTAAAAGTTACATACATATATTCACACTTGGTCTCTTACAGGGTAGCCAGGCAGAGAGCAAAGAGTGCCACATATCTCTACTGCTGCAACCCTACCATGCTTCTTCCACATTTGTCAGATTTTAAGGGAAAATTTATAACAGTACCTTTGACTCATTTCTTATAATGTAACACTTGCTAAGTTCACAAACACTTTATACCAGTGTGCGTTGTTCACAGAATGTTTCAGATATACTTTTAATACAGAATGGCTCAAATGTAGTGAATGTTAAAAACATTATTGGTTCTGTGTTCATCATAATAAATGTTTATGGAAAAATGGATCATATTTAAAAATCTGCCTTGCTGCTAGAATAGTTGCATGAGTTTTGCGTGCATCAAGAGGTTTCGGATGTTATTCTCATTTTGGGGTTAGTAAGTATGACTCTCGCAGGTTTCCAGGTTTACTATTGGATTTTTCTATCTTGAAATTTCTAGTCACTAGAATTTTAGATTTATGCCTGGTGCATGACAATAAGCTTACCACCTATTCAATAGTAGGATGGAAACATAACTGGTGACATGTAGGGATGTACTACACTCCTCTGTATAGATCTTCTGGGATTATAGGTGTGATGTTACAAACAATAATAAAACACAAGAAAGATAGGTAAAAGTCATTTGTGAATGAATAATTTCATAGGTAACATTCAGTCTCATTTGCAGTGTGCTAGCTACAACATACTACTGGATATTGTTATGACAGAGCAGCAAATTAAAATCAGCCACTCCTTTTATTGAACTGATTAAGTACAATTGTTCTTTGTTATAGTGTTTAGATCAGAGATCCTTTTTTTTTCATATGCGTCAATTGATAATTTGATGTACTCACTGTCTTGTAGATCAGGAACGAGTTTGTATACAATGTCTTGCATGGTGCGGTCGAAGCTTATGTACTGCAGGGGATGAGATTGATGTATAACTATGTTGCATGTTGGACATGTGTTGTTTTCCTCCAAGTGCTTCACTAAGCAACTTTTGCAAACTGAAAATTGTTATACAGTCTTTAGGGAAAATTTGCTAAAAATTATGTTTCCTGTTCAAAATTAGTAACATGAGCATCATTTAAATTAAGTAAAAATAATTTAAATGAGTATTAAAAGGCAATGAAGGTTTGCTTTTGAGAATTAATCATTTTGTAGTTTAGTTTAAAAAATTAGGTTAAGTGACTTTGGTCGGTGTAAAAGTTATAATATATTCACTATAAAGTTAAATATCTTATCACAAAGAGCGAGGTTAATAGAGCCATATCGTTTCGATTATTTCAAAACACAAACAAACAAAAATACTAACACGTATGTAGACACTCAGTGACGGTGGTCGCGTCGATGAAATAGCCGCGGCAAATCTTGCATGTAATGTGACTGTTTAGTGCTTTCAATTTTATTCTCCTTTCCATTGTCATCCTAGAGTTACTTGTTTGCCTAAACCATTAGTTAAGAAATAATAAACTACGAGAAAACAAAATAAAAGTAGAACATAAACGTAACAAGTAAATCACGATCAGCAAAACTGCCAGACAGACAGATAACTAATTATTCGTGACATGAGAGTGAAGCTTGCGTTTAATTTCGCAAAGAGCAAAATATTTGAATTTCACTTCATTTAGATTAAACATAAATCTTTAAACAACTTTCCCGTACATGTATCTTTATTATTTGTGACGCTATAATGAACTCAATCATAAAATAATTTCATTATGATATTATAGAAAAAAAAAGATAAGTATTGATATAGTGACGTCGCTGCATTTTTAATCGATTTAAATCGGTATGTTGACGTAAATGATAATTTTCAATGATATCGATTGCGTTCAATTGGTATAGAATTTATTTAATAATATATTTCATTTAAAAAATATTCTTTATGTAACAATGTCAGCTCGATTTTTTACCACTCAAAGCTCGTGTACGTTTTTTAAACAACTGTTTACGTGACGCGAATGTAATTAGAAATTGGAATAATAATTCTGATACCTATACGCAACTTTTGAAATATCGTGTCAGAAATGAATTTAGGAAATACATGGATATACGTAAACCATTAATTAAGAACAATTTAAATACAATGACAAAAACAACTGAGAAACAAAAAAAATCGTTTTATACTTTAATTCAGGCACATTTTTCACAAATCAATCAATCGAAAAAAATACATACATTAAATAATTAGTATTCGAATGGTAACTTAAGCTAGGTAAAATTAAATTAATTTATAAGCACACAATAAACATTCCTCGACAAAAATTATTATATAAGTACATACAAAAATTGGCCTTGACAAAGAAACAAAAAAACGGTTAAATTTTGTGTACATGCTGCAAACCATTTAAACAACACTGTAAATTAATATTATCATACAAGTAGTTTTGATTCAAGGATTCGATCACCGGGTGAGGAAATATTTTTAACTATCTAAAGTACATTTTTACCAAATACATCTGAGGTAGGTAATTGTGTATGTATGTATGTATAAAAATTGATCTGCATTTATGTAAATATATTCATATAGTAGTAGCAAAGATTCAATCTTATTGGTCCACGTTTATCTATTATTATCGGTTTGAAATTATTTTTTATTATTGTTTTACAAGAGCTTTATCACGGAGTTATTACGTACAGATTGTATTAATTGGTAAAAAGCGAAAAAAATGGCACATCACTACGTCCCTTCACATTTGACGTTCTCACTGACATCAGGCGGCATTTTCGATTCTAAAAAATCGAAAACCCGCCTTCCCTGCGGTAGAATTACCTTGTACTGTTCCGAGGATGGTACAGGAACATTTGGTTTCGCATGATCTCGTCTAAAATGTCGACTCAAATGGCTGGTTTGGGAGAATTTCCTTCCACATATCTTGCACTGGTAGTTCTTTTCGCCCGTGTGCACCACTTTGTGTTGTTTCAAGGCGGATGACGTGTAAAATGTTTTACCACACTCGCAATGGTAGTCCCGCTGCCCTTTATGACGTTTTACATGCACGTTGTATGCGCTGCACGTAACGAATCCTCGATGACACTCCTTGCATTTGTACCTGGTTGGTTGATATTTTACTATCAAAATAGTGTTTGACTCGCAATTTATTAAATCCTTCTTATTGTCCTACTATATGGATCTTCAATAAAACTACTTAACTAAAAATACTTTTCAATACATCCTTATTCAATCAACCTCATTTATTGAAAATATTCAGTTTACAAGAACTTCATACCATCATAAATGGATGTACTCATATAATTATATTTGACCATATTCGATAACTCTTTGATATTAGCTTAATTTACATCATAGAGATTACTCGGCAAAAATCTTCTAGAAGTATCTACGGGAATTGTGTTTAATAAGCTCAGGCTATGTTCGATAAAAATATATATATCCATCCTCACCTGACCTCCTTGTTATGTATCCGGATATGGATTGAAAGGTTCCCCGAGGTGGAGAACGTTTTGGCGCACAAATGGCAAGCATACGGCTTCTCACCATTGTGGATCCGCTGGTGGACGCGCAAGTCAGCTTTGATTGGAAAACCTTCAGATTTATAATAGTGTTCTTTAGTCGTTAATGAAATGTCGACAATAATAGAACAAACATCAACAATAATAGAACAGATAAAAAAGGTATCTTACACACTGATAAAAAGGCAACCTGTTCTAATACATATAAACCATATACACCAAGAACTCACCTTTCCCACAGTCCTGACACAGGTAGCTCTTTTCGCCCATATGCCTCTTCATGTGTATCGAAAGCTGCGCGCTCTGGACGAAATTCTTGAAACATATATCACAGCTGTACAGTTTTTCACCTAAAAAATATAAAAAATATCGAGAAATAAATCGCAGAAATAAACTAGGCACCACGCTATTGACTGCCTCGTTGGTCGAGTGGTTGCAAGCGCGACTGCCGATCGGGATGTCCTGGGTTAAAATCCCGGGTCGGGTACTATTGGATTTTTCTAATTTAGAATTTCCAGTAGTAACTCGGAGCCTGGAATTGTACCCTGTGTATGGCAATAAACTCACCACCTATTACATGGGACCTAAATGCAACTGGTGAATCGTGGGAGTGTCATCCTCCTCTGCCTACTCCTTCGGGGATTACAGGCGTGATGTTACATTTTTTTTACCACGCTATTATCACGTAAAAGCGAGATACAAACGGAATAAAAAGCATTAGTATAATATATTTTTTTATATTTTACCGAAATATTAAAACATGTCATACGCGCGTATAACTAAAGCTAAGTTACTGTCCGTACTGTAGGAATTGGTAATCAGATAAATGGTGAGAAAAAAAGCATTCTTCGCAAGTGTCAAGACTATTTCTCGGTGTTGTACGAATTATTAAACGGTTACTGGCAGATTAGATTTATAATTAAAAAAAAAACGATACCAGTATGCATTCGTATATGGTTGACGAGACCCGTCCGACGGCTGAACCTCTTCGGACAGTACTCGCAGTGGTATGGAGTTTCGCCCGTGTGGATTTTCTTGTGTTGAAATAGCGCACTATGTCCTCTGAAACATTCAATACTTATATAATATATTGATATAGGTAGTATTGTAAAAAAAAGATTAAAATGTAAATACATAAAATCTCTAAAGAACTAAATCTTGTAGGTTTTGGAAAAGTCGAGAAATAGTATGGTACCTCCTTGCATTTATACGATGATATAATATACGAATTGTATAAAATCGAAGGCAATCTGTATGTTAAGTCAAAAATGACATTTTAGAATGCTCATGCAGGGAATTTAAAATAAAGATCGTATTGTGCTTCTTTTATTATTATAAACTGCAAAATGACATTAAAATCGAGTTTAAAATATCGGTTTGGTTTCAAATCCGGCAATTTTTAAAAGGTGAGAATCAAACCCAGCAATCTGATTCCGTCAACCAATAACAAGCGTCGAATTGTTCACGTGGTTTAATGGCGCCAATTACAGTATACAATTGTTACTCCGCTAATTATTGATTCATATTTGTTTTCGCGGTGAATGTTTTATAATTTTCACAGAATTCTAAAGATGGATAGTCGTGTTACGTCTGTAAATAATAAATTTGCTGGATAACGGCAGAGAAGTCCCGAACCTTCTAAAGGTTCAGGACTTGAACTGACTTGACTTGACTGTGAAGACGCTCAAGTAAATATATGTGCTCTCATATAATTGTCACTTATCCAAAAAATTGTTCATATTAGTCCGAATTGACTGAGCCTTCGAAAATTTTTATAATTATATATTACAGATACCAGAGTGATTGTTTCTTCCGAAGAAGAAAACTTTGAGATTGATGAAAGAAAATTGATGATACCAATGACTTATGTATACAAGGTGATTGGTAACAGGTGTAAAAGATCTGGATGAGCAAAAGTCTAGCGCATATCCTATCAATCCATGTTATAATACCCTTCTTCTTCTTAGCGTGTCGATGACAAACACGTTTTATGATAAGTCCCTAAATGCTCTTAGCCCAGAATTATAATATTATAATACCCTATCCAAAAATCAATGGTTCAAGAGTTATAAATTTTTTAAATATTTTTCAATAAAATCCCGATTTTCTAGAAAACACATCGATGATATTTGTTTTTACTTATTTCTACACAATTTTTTATCACACAGTTATTGTTTGATCATTGTTTTCTAAAACTTTTAAATCAGGTTCTTTGAAAGTCGTGATAGTAAAAAAAAGGCATCATACTCTCATTTTTTTTTATCGTAAAACAAAATTTTATTAATAAAATTTTCGTATAAAGCACATAAATAAATAACTGACTTCATTACCTATCCGACAAGCTATAAGAAAGTACATAAAGTTTCTAACATTTATAAAAAATCACTTGGTAATAAAACCAAGTACCTGGAAACACCAAACTGTAGAGACTCATAAAAGTAAACACCGCGCCGGCTCTTAATTTAACCCTTTTGTTTTTGATGTAACACGTGCGAACTCATTGTTGTCGTTTTAGATATTGAGTTCATTGTAAGACATGTGCAATGTCTTTTTAGTTAATGAGTCTTTGATTGTAAGGGACTTATACATAATATGTATACACAAAAAAAAATTATAAATTCGTGTGACTTCGCTTTATACAATATTCTAAATTTAAGATGTTTTTTTTTCATGTAAGACAATATTGACGTTTTCAAGAGCGGCCATCGTGACTTTATGCATTGCATGCAAATAATCTATATAAATTAAGTCAATTTTTTCTTCCCTATTCAAAATTAGTGTGCAACTGTCACAAGTTATTACAAGGCACTAACTTGAACGCAGCCGGACAATCCTCACACTTGTAGGGCCGGAGGTCTGTATGGCAGATCTTGTGGGCTTTCAGGTTGCTCTTGTTGCTGAGAATCTTGCCACATACATCACACTGATGGGGTAGTTTGCTGTCCGGTGGCGATTGAACTTTTCTTTCGATATATTCTGAAATATTTTCAAATTACACTATGCCATAGACAATCTGCAATAAAGGAATTACATAATGACATCATTACATTTTGATATTTTTAACAATATATCTCCCTATAATTTAAATGTTCTTTCTCAATGTTAATGACACATAATAACTGACTGACTTCAGTATTACTTATAGTAGTCCTATAACTGTCTTATGGCTAATTTATAGGTCCAATTATGTGTGATTAAAACAATGTTATTATAACAATACCTTTTTTCTTTCTTCCACGTTTTTTCTTAGGCTCTTTCTCACCATTTACTTCATCTGTAATTTACAAAAAGTTTAAATTATAATTTATTTAAAGAATATTACTATGCACAATAAAAAACAATGTCTTTTACATCTTATTACTTTTACTATATGCACAATTATTTCCAACCAACTTTAGTAACACCTATTGCTTTAAGTAAAAAAAAAAATGTATATAGTATTGATAGCAGTCTCCGCCGCGACCTCGCTGCGGACGGCGTGAGCTCATGGGGAAGGACCTCATACAGATCTGAAACTAGTCGGGCCATGCCGAATAACATGTGTAAGTTACGCTGGTACATATGTATATAACTACAGTATGAATAGGATTTTGCTTTAGTTAGCATTGGTTTATAATATGATTTAAAGTACATTCTTATAAACACGATAGCCATTAGACTGCCATCTACATAGAAGTAGTTTGGCAGAGTCGGTTTACTTCGATTATTGGAAAAATAAATGTATACAGTATAGAATACTAATAGATTGTAACTGTGTGGTTTATATCAGTTTACCTCTTATTGTCTTCTGCATTTTTATTTCTAACAAAATATTGTCATCTTCCGCGTCCCAGCTGCTATCATCTGCATCATCATCATTATCAACAAATTTAGGCTCTGAAATTATAATCAAAGTGAACTTCAATTACATCTCCTTGTCAATTCCTCTGTACTAAATATTTTGAGACACCGAAACTCTGAATAATTATAGCTGCATCTAATTTTACCTTTAAACTATTAAGATTGCATTGTTGAACATAAGAACCAAATAAAATTGAAGAAACTAAACATGAAGAACTAAAAGTCAGACCCAGTGATGCACCCTAAAGAACCATATGTCCCGCAGTGGAGTAATAATGTGTATCATCATCAACATCATCATTATCAGCCTATTTTCGTCCACTGCTGGACATAGGCCTCTCCAATAGCATGCCACTGAGTTCAATCTTCGGCTTGTCGCATCCAACTGCTGCCAGCCACTTTGTGTATTTCGACACTCCACCTAGCTGGAGGGTGTCCTATGCTACTTTTGCCAAGATGCGATCTCCACTCCATAACACATCTACTCCAAAGGTTCTGTGACAGATGTGACCAGCCCACTGCCACCTCAGCTTGTTAATCCTTCAGGCTATGTTGATAACTTTGGTTCTCTGACGAATCGTCTCATTTTGGATTCGATGTGTATAGAATGTAATAAATATATATATATATATAT
>DWJK01003409.1:0-13175 GCA_018248815.1 Croniades pieria auraria
TATATATGTATGTATGTTACCATGTTTTAAACATAAAGTTGATCGACGCGTGATCGGTTTCCAAAGAGTATGGAAGTATATTGGATATCGCGGTTGGGACGAGAAGGCTACATCAGCGTCGCCCCAATAACTAAGGCCTCGTGTAAGTTTTAACGAGACCGCGAGGCGCAGCTTAAGTACTTACAAATAAGAGTTATAAAATTAATTTTATTTTGAATATAGACTCCGAATCACTTCTAGACATTCTAAATTAGAAATATTGTGCATTATTGTATTTTATTTAATTAATATTTATTTATTTAATTATTTATTCTCTATTGTTGGTAACAAAGGACAGACTTAATGCCGAGTGCCATTTCCTACCAGTCAACCCAGGTGATGATGAGAAGTTGAGGAATATATCTATATTTATATATTATTTATACTTAATTTGTATCGGTTTATTTCTTTACCTATTTTATAATTAAAGGAGAAAAAGAAACAAATATGTTAAGGACTATAGTTACACAATTGTAACACACTGCTGTTAGTGTGTTACCTTCTCTGTGGAAGGCACTGACTCCCAGGCCACAGCTCACGCTTGTCTGGGAGCCAGGGCTCTCTGCTTGAAATATAACATGTTTTGGTCAATAAATCATAATTATTATAATTATTATTATCTATGACAGGATTTGGAAAAGCTAAATATAGTCTTATTGGAATTCTAAATTGCAGTTTACCAAACTTATTTAACAGTTATTTCTCTGACATACTTACGTTAAAGAACACGTTTAGTAAAATTTTCCATTCAAAATTAGAACTACCCACCTTTGTTATAAAATACCTCTACCAAAATACTTATGACATCTTATATTCTAGAATTTACTTACCATTCACATGATCACAATCATGAATTGTTATGTTGTTACCATATTTCCTTAACGGGATAAGCAGAGAGAACAGAGTACTGAATACATGTCTATCCTAACTGACCTGAAGTGCCTCTATATTTATCATCCTCTTCAGGGACATGACATTTTCCAATTGATCCAATATGATGATTATCCCAGTTGATAGTATCAAAAGGAATTTAAATATTACCTATTTTCAGTAGCTGATTATAATCAGCTATTATACACTTATTATAATTATATTACTATAATTATAATTATATTGATATATTGATTATAGTACTAACTATAAAAAACAATTGTTTATTAGGAGTTAGTTAAATTTTTAGTTCGCAAAATTAATTTTAAATAATTTAAATTATAAATTTTTTTATTTAAGTATTTATTTAAGCCTACGTCTAACTTAATTGTCTACACACTGTAAGCGTCTGTTAATTGATTATTTGCAAAAATACTTCTCCTGTTATCATATGTACGTTCTACAAGCGTTGTTAGGACTAATTCCAAATCTAAAACAGATTTATTACACAAGAAGCGTAGCAGAAAAATAAATAAATGGGGATATAATATTATTATTCTTATATCGTCACGCCAGGTCCCTCACGGGGTAGCAGGGAACACGTATACTAAACCAATATTTAATATTTTATTAATAGTGATTATTCGCTTGTTGTCATCTTAATATTATAAATTTACTGTTTGAGGATATTTCGAATTATTGTCTGAAATAATAAACGGTATGTATTTTTTAACAGAAAACAAATAATACAAAATACATATATGTTACATAAGGATTTAAATATCGTCGAGAACACATTTCATTTTAGTTGTAATATAAAGTGGGATATATAAAAAAATAAGGTAATTTTTTCAAACAGATTTTAAAAACTCATTTTTAAATTTTATTGAACCGGTAACCTCATTAGTAGGATGCGTAGACAAATGGCTTTTCTTAAATTGTATTTCTGCGTTAATGTGTATAGAACCTAAATTTATATATTATTATATGAAAATATTCTCTGATTTTAAATAGGTCACTTAATATTTATAATAAAAGTGTCGGTAAACTGCCGAGCATTGTATTAAAAAACAAAAGTTAAAAAAACTTTCGCTTAATTAAATCTTGGTATATTTCATTATTAACATTTAGGATCTAGAGGTTTTTTAATTTAAAATATAAGCCTATAAATATTTTTTACTCATGAAATAATTTCCATTTTAATCTGTGCTGCTAATATACTTTTTAATCTGTTGTGGCGGTATATTTATTAAGCCTAGTAAGCTTTAAAACTCTACTGAGGCTAAGCATTAGTACTAAAATATACTAGCGTGGACAAGCTGACATTTCTAATGGATACTCTGCACCAAACCAATGACTTACTCTGTGGTTTAAACGTCACTCGGTCTGAAATCATAAAATTGGATATTATTCCTCTGTTCGTTGCGAATGTTTGTCTCTGACTGGGATTTTTTTGCTTATCACCCTCATTCTTACTAAAACTGACGAATCGGTTAATACTGAATATATTTACAATCTACATCTATGTACAATTTTTTTTAATACATTCTATAAAAAGTAACTTTAACGCTACTGACTTGCAAAAGTAGCGTTATATTTTCTATATACATGCATATGTATATTGTACAATATAAAAAACAGGAAGGACTATGAAACGTAAACGGATTTTGGCAATATTTAAAACAGATGAAAGTTTTGACTTAGTCTTAAATTAGATGGCACTTCTGTTTTCAGAGTAATCTATGTCACTCCTAGTTGCGATTTTTCTCTAATTCGACAGCGAGAAAATGTCAGAATCATACAAAATATATGTACAATCAATACAAAAGCGTATACCAAATCAATATAGGATAATCAATACATGTAAGACAATATAGGACACCCAATATCAACCAATGCAGAACCATATAGAATTAAGGAAAATCCCACACTACGTGATAGGCGTTTGTTATTGTGTCTTAATCCTACGAACAGATGTATGAGGGCACACACGTAACACCACTTATGAGAAGAGTGCCCATTTCTCATCCTTATCATAAAATTATTGCGTATTGGATACTTAATTAATAAAAGGAAAATTTATCGGAGAAAACAGTTAGAATTTAATCTTGTTCACAGGTTCTGTTACAATGACTGCTTAGAGGTAATTTTAATTACTGACTTATTTGTCATTACTGGAAAGATTTTATTCGATATTTGTAGGACACTAGATAAAGCGCTTACTATCATATATTACTATAAAAATAAAAACATTAACGTCTGCTTTAAAGTACTCTAATCGCTTAATTGCCAAAACGCGTTTCGATCAAATCTACAAGTCAGACTTTAACTGAACTATTTAAATAAAATAAAAGGCGTAACTAATTACCCGAGTTACAACGTATTTAAATATCTTTACCTAAACCGCGTTGAAAAAAGAAAAAAGGGATTAAATAAGTGAGTTGCGTTAAAAAAGAAAAAGAAACTAAAATAACGTAAATTTTTAGGTTAAGTTTAATCTTGTTTTAGTCCTAGACTCCTTTAGTACTTGTAAAGCACTATATATATGGAAGACGTGTCTGTGCGGGAGCCGCGTAGATACAATTTATTTTCCTCACCAGCTCCCACGCTTTGCATTGGCTTTGCCTGTCTTCGCTGCTGCGTCATGAACGACGTCTTCCATTATAAAACTTACCTGAAAAGAAAGAAAAGGGGTTTGGTGAGATACATTTTAAAACTTCAAACTCTGCCGAAGCTTAAAATTTGCACAATTTTGTCTCTTTATAGTATTTTTCTTGTGTATTTGTATCTATAATAGTATCTATGGTATATATGTACATATGTATATGAATTTGTGCCCGGTGTATAGGCTCACCACCTATTCCATGGGACTTAAACGTAACTGATGAAACGTGGGAGAGTACTACACTCCTCTGCCTACCCCTTCAGGGATTACAGGCGTGATGTTACGCTTAGTATCTATAGTATATGTAAGTGTTATATGAGGAGTGCTACACTCCCCAGCCTACCCCTTTGGGGAAGTATTATGTCATGTTCTGTAATGTTACACTTCATTTAATTTTGTCCACCAATTATTGTATCACTAATTAAACAGTTTATTAAGGGCACAATAAAGTTGTTCTTATAAACAATATGTTTTTTTTCTACATCTCCGCTATTAACATTTCTCTTTCCAGTCACTTTTATAATGTATTATCTAATTACTTGTTAAGAATACGTCTATTTACGTAAGGCATATCTGACATAAACAAACAAACGTTAGACGGATACGATTTCATTTTAATTGGCGATCGCTGCAGAAGCTATAAACAGGGTCATAGCGTATTTATGGAGGCGTGATGACTATTCGGTCAAATAACTACAAATTTCTTCACTTTTTAACTCACTTTCAATGGCTAGCTGAAATCCATTTACCAACCCACTGCTAGGCATTTGTCTCTCCCACTCACATTTGAATTTAATAACTCATTTTTGTCTTACTAGACTAATTTCTTCTTAAAAATTGAAAGATCTGTTATGTTCCTTCTCGAACGTTCCATAAAGATATGGTAGTAAAACAAATAATAATGAGACTTTCAGATACACTAAGTCAAGTCACAGGAAAAGAAAATTTTATTAAATATGTTACAAATAGTCCTAAGAAAGTCTTAAATATGTTACAAATAGTCCTAACAAAGTCCTTGATATGTTACAAATAGTCCTAACAAAGTCCTAAATATGTTACAAATAGTCCTATAAGTGTCTAACTACATACAATGTCTGTTGAGTCATAACACTACTCGTATGGGTTATTTAATAATTTTTTTATATGTATTTAATATTAAATAAATATAGTTAAAAAAACTAAATAAACATGCTTTCATAGCACATCGAACTAAAAAGTGTAAAATTATTCTTAATATAGGTAGAATAAAAATAATGAACGAAAAATATAAGTATTATTGTGAAAAAAGCGTGAGACGCTTTGTGCCATCTTTGTCGTATATACGAGTATGTCATACACATAATAACATGGCTTGGATTTCAATTTAAAACAATTTTCATATATCTTTATTTAAAATTAAATCAGGAAATGTTAGGTGAGATTTTTTAAAATAGGTCACTACATAACTGGTATTTTTTCAAATAATTCATTAAATTACATCTGGTGTTTCTGGAAGATGTTTGAGACCGACTCGATTAACATATACATCTAAAGAAATGTAACAAAAAAGCTTCTTTGTGCCGTCCTTATTCCTTTCTCCCGCTGCTAATAAATCCCCGACCTTCAGAGTTAAGTGTACAATAACGTCGTGTAACAAGAAATACTCTCGTTACGTTTAAACCCCTGAAATTTGAACCTTGTTTTTTACACGTACCCGCCGCGTCGTCGCGGCGCCTCCGACTGACCCCCTTTCGTCCCTTGCACGTCCGGTCTAAGTTACAAGTGGTAGCGGTTTTCTTAAATCTTGAGCCTTTATAATATTTCCATACCAAGTTACTTATTTATTTGATTATTTCAATCAGATATGATTTCTTAGGATAGCGATTATGTAATTTGGACCTGTCTAAGATTTTTCATTAACCCGATTATGTTTATAGATACTAACGAAGCGTTTAATAATCAAACATTATTGGAGTCTTTGTTGGAATTGATTCTTCGTAAACTTTTCGGACTAATTTTCTATGTACAGTACAAAAAATAAATAAATTAATAGTAGTATACAATTATTTTGTCCAATCTGTTCTTTATGTATGTACATATGTTCCTACATGTACTGAAATTTTGCTTGATTGATTAAATATGTACCGGTTTAACTCACGTACGGTTTTCGGGATGGCCCGAGTAGTTTCGGACCTGTACGAGGTCCTTTCTTATGAGCTACCGCCGCTTGCAGCAAGGTCGCGACGGAGACTGAAAGCGGCGGGCGCTCATGAGGAACGACCTCGTACAGTTCCGAAGCTAGTCGGGCCATTCCGAAAACGTACGTGAGTTTAGCCGGTACATGTTTAATCATGTATTGAAATGATAAAAATGTTTGCAATACTGAAGAATTCTAATCTAAGTACCGTATTAATCTGATCAAGAGTTTTGTATAAAGAGATTTGGATCGCTAGCAATCGACAAGAGCACCACGCGGCCAACGTCGCGAGAAAGGTCAGAGCGACCTCCCTCAAATAAACACGCAGTTCCGCGTAGTTTGCAACATCATACACAGACTACTGGAGAGGGGTATCCTTCTGGCTAGTGTAACGAGCTACATTTGCCATTGCCATGATGCTTCTTGTGTGTGTTTGAAACATACACGCGGTTGAACACGTAAGCGGAATAGGAAGGAATTTTCAGCCGATTCTTACCTATGTGGTTTTGTGATAACAATAGTATTTTTAGATTTTTGTTTTATCTGTATATTTTTATCAATCTACATTGAAGTTATTATTTTTTTACAAAGAAAGTTTTTACCATTCGTTTAAGAAAGACGACCATTTTAGAAAATATAAGGAAAGAAAATGTGAATATAATACTAAACAAAACATGTGGAAAACGTAAGCATATCAAATTGGGACATGTACGAAGATTAGATATGTTGCGGTGAAAGGGATGGAAGATGTAGTACAAAGGATGGAAGGAAAAATATTCATATTATTACTCGACTTTCGATGCTTTATTCATATTAATCATTTCACTGCCTCGTTAATCGAGTGGTTGTAAGCGCGACAGCCGATCGGTCCTGGGTTCAAATCCCGGGTCGGGTACTATTGGATTTTTCTAATTTAGAATTTCTAGTAGTGACTCGCATCTGGATGAGTGCCCGGTGTATGGCAATAGGCACATCACCTATTCCATTGTGGGACTTACACGTAACTGGCGAAACGTGGGGGTGTATTACACTCCTCTGTCTACCCCTTCGAGGAGTACAGGCGTGGTGTTACGTTTTTATTCATATTAATAATAGTCTAGTAATCTAATGGAACGTGTCGATACACTAGCTTTAAAGTAATTTAAGTAAATTGGAATGATGAAGTCATTTTTGAATGGTCTAATAAGTAGGGATAAGTTACAATATTATATAGCTGGCACTGATATAAAAATATTGAAATAAAAATATGCAATGCAATAAAATAATAAACGCAATAAAACTGTTTATTTAAATTAGTAGGGCTGGTATCTGTTCGTCTGTTTTTCTTCCCATTTCTAAGAAGAAAACCACTAAATAACAAGATTCAATGCTACATTTTGAATTAACTAAAACAATTCCAGCTGAATTTCTTCGAAATTCTTAACTTCTACAAGAACAATTGTGTAAACATACTGCGTTTAAAACAATTGCATTCCGAACTACGTAAACCGACGTAGGAAGCTATAAATTTAGCATTTACATCTTCAAATAAAGTCTTATTTATAGTAAGCAGAAGAATTCTCAGTAAGCGGACAGATTTATAGATAATTTAAGATTCATCCTTCTCATCATCAATTGTCAACGTATCGTGCTACCGTCGGACACTGGTCTACTCTAAGAATAACAAGAGTTAAGGTCATAGTTTACTACCCTGGTGAAGTATGAAATGGCTTCACTCGATCTACAGAACATTATGGAGAACTGTAAAATTGTGCAGGTTTCGATGGACGCTAAATTTTAAAACTAGTCGATAACGTTATCACTGCTTTAAAGTTAACTTTCCCGATTTGAAATTATGACGTTTTGATATTTAAATCATTTGCTTCAACAGCATAACCTGAAAGCAAAGCAAAGAGCAAAGCAAAGAAACCTGAAAATTTGATAGGTCTAAATTATATGTTTCGTGGTGTCTGATGTGTGACCAACCGCACGTTTCCAACGAATATAAAATCTATTTTGAAATTTATAATTGACATTGATATAAACAATCGTACTGCGCAAAACTGGACTGATGAGCAGGTCAGCGCCTGTATAGTCAATTTATCATAAATCTTAAATCCAAAATCACAACAACAAACAAATATGGTGGAGACAAAACAAACAAAACCAAGTATGACTGATTCACAAGTATTTCAAAATACGGAGACGTCACGTAAAACTTCTCTATTTAATTTCAGAGGAAATAAATTGAAAGCAAATGTAATTAGTCTCGGCTAAATTAGATCTGGAAAGAACAGGCGCAGTGTTATAGATTATGAAGTACTCAGACGACATAAGTCGTTTGAAAACAGCCAGTCTCGAGTGACCTGTACTGTTGTTTACTTTGTTAGAAGTAAAGACACAAAGGATGTATTGAGATTTAATCCGAGGATCTCGTTAAACTGGAAGGTATACGTATGCCTCGAGGTAGCGTAGCAACAAGTGGTTGAGCCTCTGTTATGGACGAATATAACATATTTTATGTCCACTAATTTATTTCTGTATTCGAAATAGTGAAAGAATCTAATCCTGTTACGGCTGAGCAAAAGAAAGTTTTTGATGTTCCTACAACAACATGATCTGGATAAGTAAAAGTATTGGAAGTAGGTCGTATTAAAAGACCCTGTGAGTTTAATTATTCATGACATAGTTAACATGTGTTGTCATTATTCAAGACTACTAATGATGAAATAAATGAGCGAATTTTTCCTTACAAGACTTCATTTATATGTAAAATGGCAAATAGACGAGTACTGTTAATTTATTCAAACCAGCACCGTAATTAATAGCTAATCGGTTGAACATTATCATATTGGATTACTTATTAGGAAAACTAGAGAAAATCTTACATTCACAAATTTTTGAGTTAGTATTAAAACCAAAAGTAACCGAAAAAAATCTCCTACTATAGGTTTGCGCTTCCTTACAGATCTTTTTATCTGTGATAGTTTTCTCTCAAAAATCTCATATAAAAACCTTAATCAGTTGATGTACAAAGCGCTAAAATTAAACGGGTTTAGAAAACAGTGCCGCAAGAAACAGGACTTTGAGAAATTATCGGGTAACGAGAAACAAGTTATTATAAATAGATCTCTTTCTATTATACGGTTTGCGTTGATCACTATACAATTCCATGATGGTATTTGTCTTATAAATTGTAATTTGTTGTCACTTATTTGTAACTTTGAGGCGAGCATCAAAAAAGTATGAGTCGTCCGAAAATGTTGAGGTAAGATTCCAAAAATTTTACTGGGGCACAACCCCAAAATTTAATGGTTAATACACCATACATAATGTCCCGGCCTCGTCCATAAATTCGAAGCAAGATCTATATTCATACATAATCGCAAGTTCGAATAAATATAAAACACAGCACAGGGATATTTAAGCATCGATGGTCACGCGTTCTATTAATAAACAATCGATTCGCAGAGGGCATTAATATTGGCTTTTGGCTTCAATATCTTGTCAGCTGTTTTTAATTGAAGTACTATGGCGTTTGGTAGAAGAAATAGGTTCAAAACGACAATAAAGGCATCAATAAAGGCACAGTGAACCTTTAGAAAAGACTCTTAATTAAAGATTATTTGTCTCCGAGGACAACTTTGTTCATTCTTGACTGTTCCTATTGACTTTCAATGTTCCTCTTGATAAGGGCCATTGTAATTATTTACGAGACTTCTTGTTTTACAACTTGTTTATTATGAAGAAAAAATAATTTAGATATCATCTTGCCAAGGAATGAATATTGTGAACAATGAGAAGTGCCTGTACACGCGTTTGGTTCTAGAAGGGGAACGGGAAAGTAGGCTGGAACACGAAGGAAAACTAAAGTCATGTTTAACAAGCCATTTTCGGTCTTTTAAAACTCGGTCGGCTAGTATCCGATACCGTCATGGAGCCATGTTTTTGACATTCTTCTTTTCGCCAAGTACGACAGCTCAATATGAGTCTACTCACTAGATATACTGGTTAAGACTAGATTAGAACCTCATACTCCAAAATATGAAAGTGACACAATAATGCAAACGCTAAGGTAAATTTTGCAGAACATAGTTTTCTATACAAAATTTAAGAAACCCAAAAGTCCCGTAACAAATATTCCGCATTACATAAAAGTAAGCAGAAGAGGATACAGTTCTGAAAATATCTGGTTTTCCTTTATACGGCAATATACCGTCCCAGCGAACCGTCGGGATTCGGGACAACCGCGAAACAACTTGTTATTTAGTATTCTCAAGGTTGTTACGGCGACTTATTGCCGAATAAATTCCGAGAGTGGTCCGATTGAATAAATTGCGGCGCAGTTCAGGAATTTGAGAGTCGTATTTAATTCCCATTGTTTCGTTTCTTTGTTGGATTTATTGGGTAATATGATTTATTGTTTCGTCATATTTTTATCTACACTTACTAAACACTTTGTTACTGGCTGAAATCAGGGTTTTGGGATAAGAATGTTTTAGTAACCATGTATACAAGTTGATAATATTATCACGTATCTTGCTTTTGAAACATCAAATTGCAAGTTAGAAGTACGTATTCCTGTGTCATCAGTATGTAATTTTACCCTGGATATTAGTTCAAAAAGATGTCGAAAAGCAACTTGCATATATTTATTTTCTAGTCCTGGTTTTGAAAATTTTCGGTGATTCAAAATATGTGCTTAGGATTTTATTTCTGTTGTGCGATTCCCAGACTTCGTTAATTTAAAAGTGGTAATTTCAATTCATCAAACACCGAAAAAAGCTCTGCAAAATACATTAGAAGAAGAGTAGTAGAGAAAGAGAACTGCCACGCAAAGAATGAACAGCGTAAGTACAAAAGCAGTGAAACACTTCATTAAGTTCAAGTATGAAAAGCCCTTTGATAGCTCAGCGCTGTGTCGCAGCCAAGTGTCTTTCTGTTTTCTTTCGCTCACGTATTCAGTTCACTAATTTTGATAATCTGCAACCATGATTCATATTTATATTTTTTATTTACTTATTAAAATAATACGACTTTCTTGCTTGCGATGTAGTGCTAGTCGTAATACTTGCTTTATTGAAGTTAATTCTATCAGAAGTGTCACATGTTCTTATTTTTCTCCTCTTTTCTTTTATTAAACTAATACGATTTCTTGTATTACCATACTTAATCAAATTTAATTTATCATAATTCTCAGATACTTTGATTCTTCTTTATATTCCTCCACATATAAAACCACATCTATGAATTTTTCACACAACCAACAGCTTTTAACTTTCTAATATTTCTTGTAGATATTTTCTATGCACTTATTCGCTTGGTTTATCCTAATTTTTGTATAGAGAGAAGCACAGCACGTCTTTAAGTGCAACCAAGTATGAATTCAAAACGTTATCGACAAAGATTTGAAAACACAACGCCGGCAAAACGGGTTGTTATGTTGTTTATTCTCAGCTGTTTACACAGCTTTTAACGATGGAAATAAGCTATTTTTTATATTTTTAAATAATAAAAAACAATGGTAATTCAACATTTAGTCAAAATCTTGACGCATTACGATAAAAAGTCGGAAAAAGAGTAATAACTCTTTCTTTACAGATCTGACGTGCTTCTTACTTATTCATAATTTTTTTTAAACACGCACACCGGTCGAAGACTCCTGATTTATCCATGAAGTTTTTAACATACTGTTAAACATGCTTTGCCCAATGCTAGATATAGTTGGCATAATCTTATAAAGAATTAGACGCCTTTCGTTATCAAAGAAAGTTTGGGTTTTATCAGTACAAATCATTAATATGTATTTTGTAAGTTGTCTTTATGTTGTCTTGAGTTGTCTTTATGTTTAACCTTTCCTTTTATCCGCGTCGGTGGAAATATTCAATGTCCTGAAGAGATTTGAGGAATCTACCTAACCATATATATCCCCGTTTTCTCTTTACTTGGGGCATTACAGAAGTCCGCACAATGCAGACTGAAAGTTTAAAAATTCACGTGAAAAATTTCCTTTACGAACCCTGTATCCATTCCGTTCTACTTGTGTTTTTTAACTGGATATTTCGCTTGCCTCGATACCAATGTATGAGGATTATGGAATCGCTTTTTAACTATGGTATTGTGAATGATGATATGATATTGTTATTTGATAACTATCTGTTGATCTGTAGGGTATGAAATTGCTCGAATTTGCCCAGAGAACAGTGCATTTGTCTTGACTTCTGACGTTAAATGTATAAGCTTGCTGTTATGCTCAGAATTCTAATATCCTTTGCTCACATGTTTGCGGAATGGTCTGTAACATTTCATATTGCATTTAGCGTGCTATTGTCTTGTACATGAAACATTATTTCATTTTGATATTCCGTTTAGAAAACAATTTTTATGATAAAATTTAGGGTCTTTTTATTCTTTCTGGTCTCGATTTTGCTTAGGTCTACTTTATTGTTTAGTTACTTGACCATAAAGGATAATCAGGTGAAGCAAAAATTACTGGAATTACTGGCATTAAGATTCTCGAATGTGCCTAATGTATGTTGATAGCTCACCCCCTCTTACATAAGATGAATAAAATGACCACTGAAAAGTGAGTGTACTTCACTCCTCTGCCTACTCCTTTAGGCAAATACAAGCGTTATGTAACATTATGTTACCTGTTCTATCGTTCATCATTATATATAATCTATATAATCTGTTACCAGAGTAAAAGTTTTCTTATTACATTTCTCGTAGAAGAGATTTCACACATGCTCCATATACTCGTATACATGTACTCGTATATAAGATTTTAGCTGTCCATTGTACTCATTCGTTCGGGACATATAGAATCTTACGATATAGGGGTATAAAGGTACGTAAACCGGTACACAGGTGCCTTTAAAGCCTAGTCTCAAGAACATCTTATAACTGCCCATTCTGCTTTACTTGTGGGTATTCCAAACATAGCCCATCTAATAGGAAAGTACAAATACATTACAATATCCAAAACCACTCTTTTTGGTAGTATAGGCGATTCCAATCAAATACGAAATATGTTTCAAGTCCCGGGAAATCCCGTAGGAAATCTGTCATCATTCGGCAAATCACGGAAAAGATTAAGAGTTGTGTATGAAGTCATATTTCTATTATAGCATTGTCGGAGTGTTTCCCAATTTGTACGTTGGGATTTGTATAAAATCATGCTTTGATTAATTTTTTAATACTTTTACATCAAACGGGATCAGCCGAAAGCCAGACCACCTTCTTCATCTACTATCAACATGATAATGGTAATATCGCAAACGCTCATTGTGAACGCATGTTTACACACAAAATAGGGTGCATCAGTCATATAAGAACTTGTCACTGTAGCTAATGATTACGAAGTTCAGTCGCTATATTCGAAATAGACTAGGATGCGATGATGATAATTATCCTGATGCTGATGCTGATGCTGATGCTGATGCT
>DWJK01003410.1:0-13173 GCA_018248815.1 Croniades pieria auraria
CCGTTAGCAAGTGATATTTAAATTTAAAACGCACTTTTGTAAAGAGATGCGCGCCAGGGATTTGAACCCAGCACCCCTGGAGTGAGAGGCTGAATTCTTAACCACTAGGCTATCACTGCTTACTTTCAAATTATATATACCCAATAATACTATCAATTATCCAGGGATAGAACCTTGTACCTCGTTCTAAGCAGTCACAATAAGAACAACTTGAACAAAACGACTATAATTAAATAGGAAAACTTTATCTTCAAAACAATTTGAGCCTATCAATATTTAATGAATACACAAATTTTCACATTCATGACACATCTCATTCCCTCTTACTATCTCGAGATGTAACGGAATGAGTGTAATAACTCTTTTAGGTTATTTAATAGCATGTAAAATAGGAAAGCAATTAAATTATTATGGATATACATAGATTGTATAAGGTGTAATACAACAGTGGTTTTTATATACAAAATGAAATTGAACTACAGACAATCCACCATAATGTATATAAGTGTACTTTTAGCTATTTTTCTAAGTTATACCACTATTTGACTGCCTCGTTGGTCGAGTGAGTGCAAGTGTGACTGCCAATTGGGAGGTCCTGGGTTCAAATCCCGGGTCAGGTACTATTGGATATTTCTAATTGAGAATTTCTAGTAGTGACTCGGAGTCTGAATATGTGCCTGATGTATGGCAATAGGCTCACCACTTATTCCATTGTGGTACTTACACGTAACTGGGAGTGTGCTACACTCCTCTGCCTACCCCATTGGGGATTACAGGTGAGGTGTTACATTATTTATTTTTAGAAATCTTTACAGATTAAACTTACCTGGCATTCTTGCTAGGATCAATCTGATTCTGAAGAACAATATTGGTTTTGTACGAATGAAAGGCAAATCCCCCAGCCACCGCTCTATTGAGTGCCTCATCACTAACAAGCCGCACTTCCGCCTAGACATATTTTATGTTATATTATTTCAAATAAAATTAGTGGCAAATTTTTAATAGTAACAAAATAGCCTTTACAAGTTGTTCTCGTGGAAGTACACCACAAGAGCATCTTTACATGGGAACACATCTTTATGTCAGTATATGCTCAGTACCAACAACTGCTTGCCTAAAATGACTGCGATTATTGTAGTCCAACTTTGTACTGTATTGGGACTTCAGTGGCTGTTCAGAATGTTCAGTATACAATGTTACTAATAATAATTTACCTAATTGCTGAGGAGACTAATCTTGTGCAAATTTAAAACAAAACAACTATTTGAAACCAAGAACTACTGTACAACACATAATTATCATAGAAACTCCTAATGATACTTACACTATCATTGCTAGCCAACGCTAGTAGGGTTGGTATAGCAGAATGCAACAGATTGGTATAGAAGGGTGTACAACTGGTGCGGTTTCCCAGCACACCCAGACACCTGCCCAGTGTCCATGCTGCTGCTTGGATTTCATGGACTCTATAAAGTAAAAAAACATGTATAATGACAAACCACTAATAGATTATTAATACATCAATACATTATTCATTTAATGATAAGCTACTAGGAAAGAAAGGCAAGAAAAATACAAAATCAAATGTAAGTATGACATGTAATTCACGACTTATTTTTTTAATGACATACATTAGCCAGTGATAATTACTTATAACAGTATTCCAGTTCCTTACAGTAAATGAGTGCTACGTGGTTCAGGAATTATGTAATACAATTCCATCACCTCTATCCCTGTATCAGACATCCAGACGTATTGATACATAGATGTCTTTATTATAAATTTACAGAACCATATATGGTATCCCTTTTACCATTTGATGATTTTATTCATTAATGTAAGATTTTAAAAAAAGTACTTCACATAGAACCTAATGAACAATAAATATATTTTTATGGAGCCCTTTGGTAAGGTAAATACATCGATGTCCGATAGTTCAGCTACGATGTCCATTACTGAGACGGTGGCAGATTACTACACATCTTATTACAATGAAAAAAAGTTTTTTCCATAACTACGATTATAACTCGCATAATACAAAATTCTATTTTGAGCTAAGTTTATGAATGTAATTAACAATAGATATACATCAGAAATAAGGCTTTGCAGGCCTTGATCTTGATTCAAATACAATAAACAGACTTACTTAGGTTGTCCCTCGCAGCTTTTCAGATATTCCAGTGACTTTTCCGCCTTCTCCAACACATTCATGGCTAAGTATTCTCAATCAATGCATTCCAAATACAATGGAATCATAATAACTGTAAATTTTGCTGGCAAAGAAATAATTTTCGTCGCGAAAACGCAACAAACAAACTAAAGAGGAAAATCAATTGTTGACGTTTATGTTTTCCGTTCAAAAATTATGTTTGTGACTTGTAAAAAATAAAGTTAGTTATTGCTTATTTTTACAAAAGCACTTCATGTTAATCGTAATGTTACAATTTCCACTGAACGATTGGAATAGGTTATTAAGCCAAGACATTTTATAATGTTCATATTTATAAAAAAAAAATCCCTATATATGTACCTAGTTCTAGAATAAATGATTCGCTACACACTGCCGCTAGTCTGAGAGGGAGCATAAAATTTTATTCGTTACCAAATTTTTTGTTACACGAAATTTAAACAAATTTATTGTCGAAAAATGAAAGGTTTAATCATGAGGCACTGTGTTTTTGATATGAGTTAAGCGCGTATTAGCGGAAACCCGAATTGAAAAATTGAATAATTAATTAGGCCAACACAATTATACTACTTTTAAATCGGTCTTCGGCTATTTTCTATTTGGACGAGGATACATGAACAAATAAACTATAAAAGTACCAAATGCGCTAAACGTGGTATTAGTTATATTCGATTATGTTCTAGTACGCGTCTTACTTTTAGAGAGTTTGTATAATTATTTATATATTTTGACCAGGCTAGTAATACAATTTTTATGTATATTTTGATGTGATATACATATATTATGTTTCATAATTATATTAGGGCTTATTTCTATAGACAAACGATAAAAATAAGCGCTTGTGACTACTTCTACTCATCTTCCCTTTAATTCACTTTTTCGCCATAAACAGTGATAGAATCACTAAAATGTGTAAATTTAGCGCTAGATGGAATTCGGCAAGTAAGCAAAATGCACAAAAGCACTAAAATAAACAAACTCGTTAGTATGATCAAACGCAGCAAATCTTCAACAGTCAGTCAGTCGCTTAATCGTCGATCGTTGAAGCTAAAAGTTCGTTCGTTCGCCTTTAGCCAGCTGATAACACTTAAACGTCAAATATATTTTATTGATTACAAACGTCACATCACTGTAGTTTGTCATTAAAATAGTAATATAATATTATTTGATGAGTGATCTTCAGAGATAAAAATAATGTCTACAGTTGAGCAAGACGTAGACGTGATGTATGGCTTAAAAACAGTTTTGGCAAATATTGAAAATGCTGTGGCCCGAAGAAGTAAAGTAAGTTAATTTTTTTACTTCTTATTTTCTATTCGCTTTTATAATTCCTACGTACATAAATCATACCTTCTTCCTTAAATCATACATGACTGTGATCTGAAATTTGAATACTCAAATGTTTCGCTCGTTTTCGTCTCTAGGATCTACCACAAGTTATGCCGAGATTGGTTGCTGTGTCTAAAATAAAGCCACCGTCTATGGTAATACAGGCTTATGAAGCTGGCCAGCGACATTTCGGCGAAAACTATGTGAACGAACTTGCGGAAAAATCTAATGACCCTGAATTACTTGAGAAATGTAAAGACATAAAGTGGCATTTTATTGGCCATTTGCAAACAAATAAGATAAACAAATTATTAAGTTCACCAGGACTGTATATGGTCGAAACTGTTCACTCAGAGAAGCTTGCAGAGAATTTGAATAAGCAGTGGATCAAATATAGAAAGGAGGAAGAAAAATTAAAAGTAATGGTTCAGATCAATACTAGTGGAGAAGATGGTAGGGACCAAAATTTAAATTTAATTCATTGTGCTTTGATTTATTGATTTTTATCATTATAGTAATTTAAAAAATTCATCTATTTATTTTGACAGCAAAGAATGGAACTGAACCTGAGAATGCAACCAATCTTGTGGAATATGTACTCAAGAACTGTCCCGGTCTTAGCTTTCAAGGTCTGATGACTATTGGAATATATGACTATGATATATCTAATGGCCCCAATCCAGATTTCCTTACACTAGCACAGTGTAGACGAGATATCTGTGAGAAGCTTGGGTTAGATATTAACAATGTTGAACTCTCAATGGGAATGTCTACAGATTATGAACATGCTGTAAGTTCATATCTTCTTTATATTAGAATTATAATCATGTACTGATGCATTTACTGCAATCTAGGTAGCATAGCATCCATAAAAACAGCTGAAGTATTACTATCACTTCACCAGTATGTTGCCACTCTTAAAGTTTGAAATACCTTGAATGTGTCGATATGTGTATCACAATAATATAAGCAATATTACTTTGTATAAGGTTTATTGGTGCTCCTGCAGATAAAGCTTGAGTAAAAAAGTGGGCTTATACATTATTACTTTTATGCATATAGTCATGCCAAGTCCCTTATGGGCTAAGCGAACAACACAAACAAGTAGTTTGTTTTTTAATTTAGCCTTTTCATCTAAGCTTAGTTTAATATTAACTTACCATTACCAATGTATACATTTTCTGTACCAATGTATATTACCAATGTATACATTTACAAATTTTTATCATTGTGGCTTTTGTTTGAGCTAAATAATAAGTACACAATGTGTATCCCCAGTACCAGCAATAACATTCCTAATGAAATTGTGTTTGTTTTAAGATTAATGATTGACTTTAAATAATATTGTAATGTTCTTAATCTTCAATATTTAATTAATAATAATGATAATAATAATCAATCCATTTGTCATTCCACTGTTGGAATATAGGTCTTCTCTCATATTAAGAGGGTTAAGGCCATAGTCTGCCATGCTGGCCAAGTGCGGGTTGACAGACTTCACATACAATATTTAATTACATAGCAATAATTCTTTCATTTGCTCTCATTCTTCAAATTGTGTCAATACAATACACATTTGGCATTTAGGAGCACCCTTTTTGATAATGTACATCTTAAAAATTAACGAGTCCTATTAGGTATACCTTTGCAAACCTGCACTGCTTAACAAACACAAACTTGCACTTACAAGGCACACATAATATATGTATACCTTATAGGATTTATTAATTTATCAAAACCCATGTTATAAAAGCATGTGTTTCAAAACACCAAATGTAGTGATTTTAAATTTTGGTATTTTATAATATTTATAAATAATTGCCATTTTATTATATTTGTATTTTTTGCCATTTCAGATCGAATTAGGAGCCACAACTGTACGAGTTGGATCTGTAATTTTTGGTGCAAGACCACCTAAAGCTATATAGTGTCAAAATAAATTTAATTACAAAATATTATTTTCTTACCACTGTTTTTGGCTACTAAGAACAAGGGCTTCCATTATTGTTGTTATGAAATATTTTATGTAGTAAATGTACTGTGTATGTTCATAGAATGATCTGCATAAAATAAATCTGTTGTTGAAACATGTTTTTATCCAGCTATGTGTAATATTTCCGCCCAAAATGTAAATTTTCGAACGTAATGCAATAAGCAACTCAGTAGCGAACATTTAAACTACGTAGGTTTTATTTAGATCGACACTTTATATCACCTGCTACTTGTGGGGATTGTTAAGTTTACTACGGCAACACAAGGCCTATGTGTCACTGTCATTCATTAAATGTTACGAACGAATATAATGACAGAAGTGTTTCATACGTAATTTCTGGTGGCTGCGTGCGTCACGAATCTTAGAAATGCTTGAATGTTTACACACGAAGTTAAATTTTTACACTAATTTGCCACTTTCCTAATAACAATATCAAGTAAATACTTTTGTACTATTATTGTGTTGAAGTTAATGATTCTAAAATAAGTGTTATAAAAGTGAAGTGTGGAAAGTATTAAAAGTTAGTAAGTGAAAAGTTAGGACATCCTGTTCGAAGTTCGAAACAAGGACGTATCTCGTCGGCAGGTAAAGAAGGATAACAACTTTTTGTTACTTTTCCAAATATATATTTGTTTATCGGAATCACATACAAGGTCAAGAACTTGACTTCGTTATATAGTTTGTAGTAAAATCAAAGAGAAATGTAGCACGCGACAGGTAATTAAAAGTTAGCTGTGTACATAATCTGAACACGTATGATTTAAGAGTTCGTTTGTTTAAATAAGGTATTTTAATAAGGATTTTATTATATTTATGACACTAAGCAAAAGCATATTTTGTGCTTGCAATTTATAAGGTGTGGTAAACTATTTGTAGTATTTTTGAATGTGGAATAACGAGCCAATTATGCTATCACCTACAATCCATTCTAAATAGGACTTCCAGAAAACTACTAATGGAACCAATTTGTTAGGGTTAATTGTTACTATGAATATTTAGCACTGTATGAAAATATAATAGAAAATGTGGTGTACAAATACTATAGCAAAAGACCTACAATGTTTCTTTAGGCAACATGTCCAATTGTTCAAAGTAGAGAAAAGAGAAGGAAAGCAGACCCACAATTAGATCTGAATAATAATGTTTAGAAGTGAAAGAGAGTTAAGCACTATAACATAATACCACACCAGTTAGTATTAATTAGTAATAGGACTAAATGTAGGGCTGTTACTAATATCAATCTAGATGGTGATACATACATCCATGCCGGTCAAGTCCAGTAGGTAGTAGTGTCTATCCTTTTTAGGGCTGCTAACTAACATATAAGATGAATAGATCCTGAGGAGTAAGATTGATACTTCCAGTTACTTGTACCTTTAGACTGACTACCATGTGTTTCAGACTAAAGACAAATTGTTTTAAAATGGTGGAATATTTCTTTTATCTCAAAATTCCTTCTCTACTGCTGCTGTTGGTGCTACTATATGCATTTCTTAATAACTCGACAATAGTTTGCTGTCTAACTCAGTCTATGTATATGGTGGCTTCTTACTGTTATACTTCTAATTACTTGCCAATTGTTGATATGCAGAAATGGCTTGTTTTCTATAACTTAATGTTTTCAAGATTGCCTATTATTTATCTGGGTTTGTATGTTATTTTTAAATTGTCTGTGGTCTTTTCACAAATGTCATTTTCTCATGTTTTTATATGATAGTCCCATAAGTATAAGTAAGACTCTTTAGGAAGGGTTGGTTATTTTTGTAGAATAATTTTTATCCTAATCGACATAATTTATTGGTTAAAAAATTCAAATGATTATTGTATTGTAACCCAGAAAATGTATGTCTCATATTGGCAATGATAAACTCCCATCAACATATTTGCTAACTATCTTGTGAATCAGAATTGGAATTGTATCATGACCAATGCTGTGGATTTTGCCAGTTTGATATAATCTATGATGAATTAGCTCCCACATCCATATCTCACAGTAAATGATTTGAAGTACATGTATGATAGTGTAATTAACAGAAACAAGTCTCATAAATACAAAACTTGGGTGATGCAAACATGTACAGAACAATATACATGAATTACAAAAAATTCACATGAAATAATGAAACAGTGAGAATCTTTCCTAATTAGACATCACCATATTAATGAATGCTCAATCAATGCACTGTGCCTGCTATTTTGTTTGTCTCTTTTCAATTTACCACATTCAGATTATTTTAGAAAGTGACAAAAGATACAGAAGTGAAAAACAGTATTTTCGGCTATGAGGTTTTAGATAAATATATTGTAATACCTCTATCAACATCAAATATATAATGAAACACATGGATACTTTAAAGTTTGAAGCATAAGGGTGTCCCCAAAGTAAGCACCACATTGAGATGTTGCAATAAGTAGTGGTGACCACTTATCATCTGGTCAACTGTTTATTTGTCTTTTATAACATAACATCACACTAGTAATCCCCGAAGAGGTAGGCAGAGGAGTGTAATAGTAATTCTGTATAGTGTGGTAAGCCTATTGTCTTTTGTAATAAAACATATCTGGCTTTCAAGGCCAACTACTACCGCTGTTAGGCTACATACATACTTGAATCACAGGGTGCCTTGAGATTAAAAGTTTTGTAAGACACTAGAAAGTGACACTCTGACCTTTAGTCTAGTTTGCTAATCTCAATACCTAAATGTTTTGTCTGTATCATATGTTATTGTTTTTGTAATTGAACACAGTATTTATTGAATGTATATATGTGTGTCAATAAGAACCAGGTAGAGCCGATTCTCTTTTAATTTAGCCTCTCTCCCCAGTTTCTGTGTTCAAATCATACATGCAATTCTCTAATTACAAAATTAAACATTTGAAGTGTCATTCGCTTTAATAGTGAAGGAAACAATCATTAGGAATCCTGCACATTTAAAAGTTCTTCATAATGTAAGTCTGAATTAAACCCACACTTATTCGGCCAGCATAACACATTATTGCCTTGACTGTCCTTAATGTGAAGACAGGCGCAAGTCTAGCAGTAGAATTAGCACAAAAGAAATAATGTTATAGATATATTTAAAAACTAATCTATGTTACATACATTTAAATTGTCTTCTATCAGTACAGTTCTCATTGTCTTGTTAATCTGTTCATCCCCATGGTAATGACATCATTTATGTATAATTGCTTTCCATTTTGGTGTAAGATCTCTCCTAAGTAATGCAAAACTACTGTGCAAATGGTAGATTCAAAATTATACATTATACCTTACGCATCCATAATAAGCCTTTTAAAACATCCCATAGAAAATCTCCAACAAAAGTGTTTTTTGGCAATTGACTCTTTAATAGTTATAAGAGTAAAATACTTTAGTTAATATATGAGGCTGGTTTTACTTTCCATATATACTCATTCCTTCAATATTTGTATTGTAACTTAGATTGTTATGTGAACTGAAAAGTATTTTTTCTTTTTATATAATTATAAAAAGCAACATCCACTTTTTACTACATCTTTGCCGTCTAAACAATAACATACTAACTTTCTAGTTACTGCTATGATGAAACATAGCAACATTTGCCTTTTGTTCTCATCATTGTAGTAAAGACAATAATGGTAACTTCACAAACTGACACTAAACTGTTGCACACATAACACTGCCTTGTGCTAATCTTGTGCAATTCAAGGTGGTTTTGTTTATATAGGGTTATTATCTAATGTCAGCACATCTGATGGTTTTGTAATGTTATGCTAGTGTTAATTTGTAGAGATTCCATTCTAATCTTGCTGCAGTTATTGAGAATGTGTGTGTTTCATAGTTTTTCTTAAAATGAGATACGTAGTAAATAGCAGGCGGCAGTAACAAGTGGCTGATACTATCTATAGTTATCAGCCATTGAACTCATAATGGAACTATGAGAGCAGGGCTGTCAGTGTCAGTTTACTTAGGATAATTTGTTAGGCATTGTTAGTGTTAATTAAATCAGTGAAAGGATGGTAGAATTGTTAATCTCTTTGGTTAGATTAGTGTGTATATGTATGTTAATTTGAGTGCAGTTAGTATTTCGCCAATTCGAAGCTAGTTTCAGACATATTGTTACTTTTGTGCACTGGAGTTGCCCACTCTAATGTAAACATGGATTGCCAACGACACCCTTCAGACCAAATAAACATTGTTACAGTAACAAATGCTTCACTGAAAAAATAGGTGTAGTGGTTATGCTTTTCTGGGTGGTTGGCCTTCACACCCATCACAAGGTATATAAAGATCATAGGTAGCAAAACAAATGTCAGTTAAATTGCTTGAAGTGTTATTATAATAATAATAATTCTTTATTTCTTTAACAATGTTAGGTTGATGTTAAGTTAATGTTGATGTTAAGTTAAGTTAAAGTTGTATGACTAAGAGTACTGTGAAAATGTCCTGCATATATTATTAGTGGATGTTATTTATAACAGAATTAGATTATAGACTGGGTACTTATATATTAACGCCACCGCAGCTAAAGATTTCCGCAGCTACAGATTTGACGGTTTTTAAGTGCCGCCAATCTACACTTAACATTTTTGCGACAAATCTAAGGTTAGGTTAGGAAAGGTTAAGTTAGTTCAAAACACTATTTAAAAACAAAGTAGTCAATTGGATTTCGCTGAAAAATAGGCTGTATATAAGTTAGGTGAGGTCAGGTTAGGTTAGGTTTGTCACAAAAATGTTAGATGTAAATAGGCGGCGCTTAAAAACCAGCAAATCTGTAACTGCGATGGCACTAATACGTAAGTACCATAGAATGTTTCGTGTTTATAATTCGGTACAGTCAATGAGTTAAGTAATTCTTTAAGAGACATTTGGAAGCTATCACATATGCTTCACACATATCCAGACCTAGATTGATGTTCTTATTATTATTGATGTAGTTATGCAGTTTTCAGTGTGCCTACGGCTTAGTTTGAGAGTAATAAGAAAACAGACGTAAGGTGTTGCGAACTTTCTATTGAACTAAACAAAAACTGTACTATATCACTGCCATCGACACGTGAAAAGCGTTTTATGCGTCCTTCGTACGGTAATGTACGATGAATTACATCCAAGTCATGGACGCAAGTGTTAGAAAGTGAATAGAGAAACTACGCTATCGCACTGGCCATAATAATAGAATCGCTAAAGAAATTTACATGTGTAACGGCTGCACTGTACCGGATTCCATGGTTCATTTTACGCACTTATTACTTAACTCCTTAATACTGGGGATTGGTCATTTCTTTTTTCTTTTCTTTAATGATCAGTACATTATGCCTTAATTATATCTTCAGATAAGAAATATTCGAATCCTATGTTTTTTGTATCACCTCACAAAGATATTAGGTGTCAGATATTAGATATCGATTCCTGTAGACACATTTAATACATTAACAAATAAGAATATAGATTGAAAATATGAAGTAACGTCTCGCTATAATTTTTTGCTATCTCCGAAAGTCTAAATAATAAATGGGTGAGTGGGTGAATGAACGATTGAATGATTGAACACAGAAATAAAATACAAAGTGAATATATGATATCCCGAACATACCGTTAGGTCGTAAGTAAAATTAACGTATTTGAACGATAAAAGCGTAATGCGGGCATTTTAGAAACTTCTCAACTGATTAATCTGTGATTCAAAATAAATTGCATTACTATGGATATGTTTAGTTTGTTTCTAGATGCCAATGAATATGGCTGCCTAACAGTACCCATATTTTGGGGCAGTTCGTAAAATAAGTATAGCTCTCTGATTCCACTTTACACAGAACCAGTGACCTGATAAAACTTCATAAACGTAAGCACTCCTAATTATTGTATTATACTTATAACATAAATTTACACCTAGACACAAAATAAAAGACGCAATATATTTGATGTTAGCGAGATTAAAACCCAGAACCCCCGACTCTACAGATAGTGTCATTGACCAACACAGCAGTCTCTTAATATAATATGAAAACCCCTACTTGATATGATATTAAAAAGCTGACATATTGAGATATTCCTTCTACGGTTTTAAATTATGTTTGATTGCCTCCTTGGCCTAGTGGTTGCAAGCTCGACTACCGATCGGAAGGTCCTGGGTTCAAATCCCGTGTCCGATGCTATTAGATTTTTCTAATTTAGAATTTCTTGTAGTGATTCGGAGTCTAGAATTGTGCCCGGTGTATGGCAATAGGCTCACCATCGATCCCATTGCGGGACTTACAGGTAACTGGTGATACGTGGGAGTGTACTACACTCCTCTGCCTACCCCTTCGGGGATTATAGCGTGATGTTACGTTTGTTACGGTTTTAAAATATTCAATATTAAGAATAGCATGTTCTTTATACTTTTGCATTTGATTATGGCATGAAACAAAATGCCTAGTGCATTATTATTATTTGTTTTTGTTTCATTATAATAAAAAACAATGGTACATACTTTTACAAACAAATTTGCCGTAAAATAACTATACTTGAAATAGGAGAAGTATGTTATTTTTTATCATCACTCGACTTATAGTATATTGTATTTAAATGCGTAGCGGAATAGAGATTATGCGTAGTTTAAAGGTCTTTTTACTCATGCAATTTATGTCGTGTAACTTTCATTAATCGACTTGCGTGGTCGTCTCATTCACGAGTACTACTGCTGACATATTGTACGAGTAAGTCCCGTGCTTCGGAAGACACATTAATCTGGGTCCATACTTGTAACTTTTTATCATGACATAATGTCATGCGGACAGTTGTCACGATAACTTTTATTTTTAAAATAAATAAATGCTGTAGAATTTTTTGAGAGTTTGAAAACCTTCAACAGACTGTTTCGCCTTATAACTAATCGTAATTCTTCATTTTCATGTTGATGGAGTAAGCGTTTGGGCTTTTTTCATTATATGGGAGGTAGGATGGGCTGTGAGTTCAATGTTTCATGTTTTCCAAACGAAATTATTCATTTTTATGACTTATTAAGAAAAGAACAGAGTTTTTTCTGCAATCTTATCAATTCACATCTTGTTAATTAACGAATAGTCATGATTTAAAAGTTCTTATAATGCAAAACATAATATTAAATTGTTACAATGTTAAATAAAAGAACACGTGACCAAACTGATTGCGAACAAAATCGATTTATTTAGCTACATTAAAATGGTAATCGGTGAAGTAAAAGCAGGTTTCTGCACTATGAATTACGAAAGCTATTTCTAGTTCTTACCCGTTCTGTAGCTTTAACCATAGATTAGTCACAGTGGCCGGTGCTAAACGATTGGTCAACAAGTTGATGCCGTAGTTGTAAATGGAGTTCGACCCACTCATTCTTTCTCCCTGTCTAACTGATGTCAAATTCTTGCAGTTAACATGTCAGTGTGTTTTCAGTTGGCAAAAGAATTTTAGTGTTTTGCATTAATTTGTGCCACCACGTTCTACCATCTGATTTGATCATTGAATAGTGTTGAGATAAAAAACGTAACATCACGCCTGTAATTCCTGTAGGGGTAGGCAGAGGAGTATAGTACACCCTCACGTTTTATTAGTTACGTTTAAGACCCATGGAATAGGCGGTGAGCCTATTGCCATACACCGGGCACAGATCCAGACTCCGAGTCACTACTAGAAAATCTAAATTAGAATAATCCAATAGTTCCCGAC